>PVIU01009332.1:0-76577 GCA_004026605.1 Ondatra zibethicus
GAAGAGAACCTCGAACACCTGCTGGATGATGGTACAAGCAGGGTATGTGCACAGGAAGGCAATGAGAGTCTCGCAGTTCCCATTCTCCAGGGAAGTTATCAGGTCTTCCACTACCTTCTCCAGTTTGCCGAAGTTGAATATCTATCTACCTCCATGTACTCGCGGGCGGATCCTTCTGGTCCTCCATGGCAGACTCCTTCTTGTCCACCGTGGCTGACTCCTTGTCTTCCGGGGTGGACTCTGTCGGGTTCCGGGGGCAGACTCCTTCTTGTCCTCCAGGATGAACACCTTTGGATCCTTTTCAACCTGAGGAGAGATCAGGGTGGGTGCTTCAAACCGGCACAGGACTGCAATGTCATGATTGGTTATTATCATTCCACGTTTTCCTGACCCTTTTATTTTGCCAAACAGCAAGAGTAAATTTGGGAAAACCAAAATTTCAGAGTGGTCACCTGGCCTACATGTTCCTGACTCTGGCTATCCTTACTCATCTGTGTTTCTTCCCAGCCAAATGAACCTAGGTGCTCTATCCAAGAATGAACCCGGTAAATCCACACACCTCGACGGCCTCTGTCGTGGCCTCCAGTTTTCCTATTCTTGTGGCAGAGCTTCCTTAGGCCATACTCATGGGAGTCACTCATGAGACTATGTTTACCTGATGAACTCCCAAGCACTCATTGTGTTGGGTCTCAGAAAGAGGCAGGCCATCCTGTCTAGAGTTTTCTGCATCAGGGCAGTCCAGGAATCTTCACACAGTCGCTGTGTTTCCAGAAAGAGAACAGAGGTGTCAAAGCATCTGCATGTCCAGTACAGGACACTGCTCACCAGTCCTGTGACATGGGAGTCCCTCAACGCTCCAGCTGTTAAGAGGGTCAAAGGGGCTTGAAATTGTGATGGATTTGTAGCCTTTGTCCTGTCTTTAGAATCTTGTCCAGCCTGAGCTCCAAAGGTACAGCCGAAGAGCAGAAAGTGGGAGAAGATGAGCAAGGAAGTCAGGACCACGAGGGGCTGGTCCAACAACTGAGACACTGTGCCTGAACTAATGGGAGCTTACCAAATCCAAGACTAGGACTGAATGAGCATACGATCAAACTGGAATCTCTGAATGTGGCTGCCTATGAGGGCTGACTGAGAAGCCAATGATAATGGTACTGGGACTTATCCCTTCTGCATATATTGGCTTTTTGGGAATCTAGTCTTTATGGATGCAAACCTTCCTAGGCCGGGATGGAGGGGGTAGGGCCTTGGGCTTCACAGGGCAGGGTACCCTTCCCCCTAAGGAAGCAGGGGGAGGGAGGATGGGTAGTGGGAGAGCGGGAGAGGACTGGGAGACGGGGAGGAAGTGTAAATTTTTCAATGAAAAAGAAAAGAATATGGAAAAAAAGGAAAAAAATCTCGTCCAGCAAACAAACTCTCTATCTCACTGAGGAAGTGTTGGCATGCAGATTTGGGCCTGAAGAGTTGGCTTTAGTCTGTGGGTTTGACGGCAGTGGTTACTGTGGGAAAGGAAGGCCTCTTTTTCTTCAGTTCCTCATGCTTTCTGGATGCTTCTGCTCCCGCACCCAGCCCCACAGTGTGACTGCATCAGTTTTAACCGTATGCTCAGGTGCTAGTTCAGAACTTGAACGTTTCTGTGATGAAAATTTGATGTGATCTTTTCCTTAGAAACATTCATGAACATTACTGCTGTTGACTGGCTCCTTGGCCCTGACTGGGGAGCCAAACATTTACACTCACATTCACCAAACTCTACACCGACTCAGACATGTGAGCAGCTCACATCCTGCCCATGGACACTATGTGAGTTTAAAACCCTTCTTTCCTGTGGCATCTAGAAACAATCAAGGATGTGCTTTTGGGAGGAGGAATTTCATTTCATTCAAAGGTAATCTAAGTGTCACAGTGAGCTAGATTCAAGCAGCCATTTTCTTAGGAGGTTCTGTGCAACACTGTGGAAGAGCAGCCTTTGGAAACAGAGGGACCAAGCCTGCAAGTTAGGGCTGATCAGCTTCTTACCACAAATTAGGTCAGAACTTGATGAAATAAAACAAAATTGAGGAAGATGTAGATTTTGTTGACAGTTTGAATTACCTGCTGGTTAATACAGTGAACACATTATTCAAAAATTCAAGTCATATTTAGTTATATTTTCTTTATTGAAGAAATAAGTTGTCTGAATTTTGTAACTGAAGACATGGCATACTTTTTAAATCTAATACTCATTTTGCTTTTCAGCACATAGAAAGTTGTAGCAGATAAGAAAATCTATAAAAATTTTTTGAAAGAATCAATGAGTGTCATCTTTTTACCATAATAGTATTTGGCACTTCTTAGATAGCTGTATCTTGTTTTGCGATGTACATAAGAATAAGACTGCATCTGGGCTATGGTGGCGCATGTCTTTAATCCCAGCACTGGGGAAGCAGAACAGGTGGATCTCTGTGAGTTTAAGGCCAGCCTGGTCTACGAAGCAAGGTTCCAAAGACACAGGGAAACGCTGCCTCAAAAAAAAAAAAAATAGAATGAGATTGCATCTTGTCTTTGTTACTTTTCTATTGCTGTGAGGAGACACTATGACCAAGACAACTTCCAGAAGAAAGCTCTAAAAGGAACTTAGAGTTTCAGAGGATGAGTCCATGATCATCATGGCAGGGAGCTCGGCAGCGGGAAACAGGCATGATGCGGGAGCAACAGTTGAGAGCTCACATCTTGAAACACATGAGGCAGAGAGCTAACAGTCACACCTCTTCCAACAATGCCACACCTCCCAATCCATCCCACATAGTTCTACGAACTGGGGGTCAACTATTCAAATATTTGTGTCTATGACAGTCATTCTCATTCAAATGACCACATTCCATACCTGTTCCTGTTGGCTTGTGACCAACATATCAGAATGAAAAATGCATTTAGTCCAACTCCAAAAGTCCCCTTAGTCTTTCAGTCTCAACACTCTCACAGTACTCTCTTAACTGTAATCCCCCTGTAAAATAAACAATATCAAACTACATACTTCTCATATAGAATTGCACAGCTATACATTACCATTCCAAAACACATGGTAAAAAATAGAGGACAGTGAGGAAAGACTGGACCAAAGCAAGACCACAACCCCCAAACTCCAAATCCTGTAGCTCTGTGTCTAATGTCAAAGGGCTTTCTTAGATGGCTCACCCCCTTTAGCTTTGCTGGCTGCAGCACAACTCTCTCTCTCTTGGGCTGTGTATTAGTCAGGGTTCTCTAGAGAACAGAATTGATAGAATGTGTGTGTGTGTGTGTGTGTGTGTGTACCGCAAGTGAATTTATTTCATCATAGATTTATGCTGTGACTTTATTCTGCTGCAATCTTTCTAGGTCTCTGATCTGAAGTGCTGTCTCACTGGCTAATCCCATTCTAGTGTTCTGTTCTAAATATTGCACAGAAGAAGTTTCCCACTCATTTGGGAATCTTTCCCAGAGCTGATTTAGTTATATACAGGGAGCTTTAATTTTCTATACTCATTAAAACTAAAATTTTTAACTTTTTAACAAATTTGTCTGGTATTTTGACTAATGCTGCCCTAAATGTATATAATGCTTTGGAGAAAACTGGCAACTTTGCAATGTCACTGTGAAATGTTAAATGGGTGTGCTGATAGGTTTTTGTTTTCAAGGCATAGTTTCTCTGTGTAACTCTGGCTGTCCTGGGACGCACTCTGTAGACCAGGCTGGCCTCAAACCCACAGAGATTACTCCTGCCTCTGACTTCCAAAGATAATGATTCTTTAAAGACTTCTCAGTCACTACAGCCTATGACTATACTGTCTTCTTTTGTAAAAGAGTCTTTATCAATGTGATTAACTTAAGGACTAGCAGGGAGGAAGTTGCCCTGGATCTTCTAGAGAGTAACTAACAAATACCCCCATGAGAGGGCGACCAGAAGCAGACGAGATGTGAAAGTTGTGTCAGGAGATGGGGTAATGCTGGGCCACAAACCAAGAACGTAGACAACTTCTAGAAACTGAAACAGGCATGGGAATGACTTCACTCCTAGAGCCTCGAGAAGGAAGGCAGCTCTACTGACCCTGTTTAAACTTCTGACTTCCATAACTTAGTTACACATTAGTGTTGACTAAGGGCTAAGGAGGGGATGAATCCCTTTGCAGAAGTATAGAATAATTGTCTATATACCTCATGTCTGTTTCACGTTATTCTTCACTAACAGAGGAATAAATGTTTAGAAATTGGGTAGGCATGCTTGTCCAGAAGGCTTAGGACTCTTATTAGTCCTAGGGAATAGATTTGATTAAGTTTCTTTTTAAAATTTAATTTCTCTTGTCAATGATTTTCAAAACAAGTGTGCAATCAGTTCTGAGTGTGGGGTCTGAACTTCATAGTTTTATGAAGGGTGTTGTGGTACAAACGTGAAATGTGCCCACAGGCTCATGTGCTCGATCACTTAGTCCCCAGTTAGTGCCACTATTTGGGCACTTTTATTAGGAAAAGCCTCACTGGATGAAGTGAATCAGCTGTGGGTGGCTTGAGGTTATCAGCTGCCCAGCTTTCTGCCCGCTCTCTGATTCCTGGCAGCAGATGCAGTGGGTGTGGTCCGCCTCCCACTCCTGCTGCAATGCCTTACCGCCATGATGGAATGTTTGCCCTCAAATTGTAAGCCAAAATAAATCTACTTCTTCCTTACCCTGCTCCTCCTTGGGCATCGTTACAGCAATGAGAGACGTAACTGTAAAAAGGCTTGAGAAAAATATTTGCTTTCTCTACCCTTTGTGATCTTTGACTAGGTTTGAGATGTGAAGTTTGGAGATAATACAGTCTCCATATTTACACAAAGTGACATCCAAGAACAAAGCAAAACCACACTGAAGGGACAAAGTAGCTCAAAAGAGAGAACCCGGATCTACAGTAAAATCCTTCTGCTGCGGATGTTACCACTCTCTAACACTCTGCCTCTAAAATTTGTTAACATTGGAACAATACATTTCCTATATTATTTAAGCCAGTGGGGTTGAACTTTCTACTTCTTGTAGTGTTTATTATCTATAATAGACTTCTACTTTTAAATCATATATATGTCTATTTCCAATGGGTGTGTAGAAGAATAAACCCAAAGAAATCATATATTATTTCAACAGCCAGGACAGGTCATGACAATCCTCTTCTTTTATTAGTTTTGAGGTTTTTAGTGTCCTTCTAAAAAATAGAGCTCTGTGTATACCGCTTTGGGATTTTGTAACATCTTCTTTACAGTTACAGTTAGCGTGTACTCTGGAGTCCAGCACACACAGTTACAGTTAGCGTGTACTCTGGAGTCCAGCACATGCAGTTACAGTTAGTGTGTACTTGGAGTCCAGAACATGCAGTTACAGTTAGCGTGTACACTGGAGTCCAGCAGACACAGTTACAGTTAGCGTGTACTCTGGAGTCCAGCAGACACAGTTACAGTTAGCATGTACTCTGGAGTCCAGCACAAGCAGTTACAGTTAGCGTGTACTCTGGAGTCCAGCAGATGCAGTTACAGTTAGCGTGTACTCTGGAGTCCAGCACATGCAGTTACAGTTAGCGTGTACTCTGGAGTCCAGCACATGCAGTTACAGTTAGCGTGTACACTGTGTCCAGCAAATGAAGCTAGGTACAGTGAAAATTGCTGCTGCTTAAGCAGTCCCTGAGCGAGGAGCTGCCTCATGCTCCACACTGGCTGCCCTCTTCCTGCGTTGCCTGAAAGGATCAGCCCCAGGACAGAGACGGAAAGTAGAGTTTGGGTGGTCTCGAGGGTTTCCCAGTGGAGACTTTCAGTTTGGGTCTCCTGTGGGACTCTGCCATACTTGTATAAAAATTTTGACTCTGTCTATGTTTGATCTGTTCTCCACTCTCATTCTGATGGATAAAGAAAGGGATGAAATGGGGTTCACAATCGGCAAATTTGTACAAAGATAATAATCATTAGTAGGAGCCTAAGAACTGTGCTGGGCAGACAAAGGTTCGAATACAGTTTGCTCGTGTGGTAGAGTAAATTAAATACGTGTCAAGTTGCACTATAATCTCTCAGACTATTGTTTCCAATGGTGGCAATATAAACTCCTCTTTTCCTGGATAAACTGCGAATGTCAGTTCATGTTGTTTTCTACTAATAAAAGAGGAATTCATTGCTGAACCATTATCCCCATCAGTCGCTTCTTCCAATTATGGTGTATTAGACCATTTTTTCCCATTATTAAAGCAATGTTTTTAATCTTCTGTACAAATGAATGGTCCTGAAATTCCTGCCCTTCCCACGCATGCCCTCTTTGAAGCCATTGCTACACTACAGTCAATACAAATTATGTCCATTTTCAAGCATTATGTTTTCAGATAAGGTGGCTTCAATTTAGATCACTGAAGCTGCTGCGTGTGGTGGATCCAGAGGCAGGGCGAGTAGGCAGGATGCTGACCCCAGTCCCATTGAGAATAAGCGGCCCGTGCTATGGGAAATAAGAGTATATGTGAGCTGAGGTTGGAATGGGAAGCAGCGGATGATAAAGCAAAGCACGTGTTCCCTAACCAGTAGGCTATGTGAACCATTACACATTTCATGCCAGACTCGGGCACTGTGGAGGTAAAACAAAGTGGTGGCAAACTGCAGCAGGAGGCTGTCGATTATCTAGGAGTTGACAGGACAGAGGAGGGACAACTGCCTTAGTGTGCTACATGCCAGGAAGTCTACTTTCCGAGGAAAAGGCAGCAGAAAAGCACAGTGAGTAACTTTATGAGCTTACGAGCAACAAGTTGACAAGGAAGTAGCTAGGGGAACGTAAGAGCTGCCTCCCGGAGGCCGTGGGCTGGGTCTCAAGCTGGAACTTGCCACTGGGAGAGATGCAGGTGGGTGCTGGACGGTCAAGAGAGGAGCTCTCCACTATAGACGGGCTTTCAGAAGAAACTGATGTGAAAATCGGATAATCACAAAATGGTGCCCCAAAGAAGGAGCTCAGGGTTATCTTAGTTTGAAATAGTTATTTACAAGTCCAGCTGGGGGATCAGGGAGGCAATGAGCGGATCTTCACCTCTCCTTCCGCCCCTACAAACCCAATTCCCCAGTCTCACCCCCAATTCTGCAACAGAACACCTGCTGCCGCCCCACGCCCCATCTCTATTGGATCCCACAGATCTTCCCTTCCTAACCGCTCCCATGGTTGCCTTATCCCAGCCCCCACCTTCAGCAGGCACTCCCTGGAAACCCGCGAGCCACTTAGGCCAGGGAAGCAGGCAGACAAACAGCAGATCTTCACCTCTCCTTCTGCCCCTCCAAACACAACCCAAGTCTCCTCCCAGCTCTGAACAGATCTGCTGTGGGACTATGGTCTGTTTTCTGACAATTATATTTTAAATAAATGCTGATTGGCCAGTAGCCAGGCAGGATGTAGAGGTGGGTCAATGAGAACAGGAGAATTCTGGGAAGAAGGAAACCCCATTCCTCTGCAGTCCTGGCCCTGCCACAGAAGAAGCAAGATGTGACTGCCTCGCTGAAAAAGGTACTGAGCCATGTGGCAAACATAGACAAGAAATAATGGGTTAATATAAGTTATAAGAGTTAATAAGAAGCCTGAACTAATGGGCCAACCAGTTTATAAGTAATGTAGACCTCTGTGTGATTTCTTTGGGACTTAACAATTGCAGGAACCGGGCAGGACAGAAACCCCGACAATAAAGATCACCTGCCAGGGAAACAGGGAGGCTGATTGCAGTCCTTCACCTCTCCTTCCGTTCCTCCAATCTAATGCCCTAGACTCACACCCAGCTCTGCAACAGGGCTCACCTGCAGCAGCCTTCCCCACTGCATCTCTGGAGGATCCCACAGATCTTGACCTCCTAATCTCCCTTCCCCCAGTGGTTGCTTTGTGACTGCTCTGCCCCAACTCCAGCAGGCACTCCTTGTGAACACACAGGCCCTTCCAGATCTTCACCTCTCTCTCCATTCCTCCGAATCTCATTACCCCGTCCCATTCCCAGCTCTGCAGCAGACCTTTTGCTGTGGCCTCTCCTCACCCTCTGCCCCCATTGTCGGGGCCTAACTAAGCAGATCCTGCTGGAACACCCTGCTTTCCTTCCTTTTGTGAAGCCCCAGCCCATCCCCATTCCTAAATCTCAGATCCCAATACCCAGAAATGCATTTTACCTGGGGACCCCCCCCACCCGAGTGCCTTTCAGGCACCCAAAAGATTTCCTCATAGGAAACACAGCTGCCACACTGCTCTAAGATCTAGAGAGAAAACAGAAACCAAGGAACAAAACATCCACCATACAAAGAAAAGGTCAGATAGCAGCACCTCAAACTACAATCTTCCCAAGCCTAGATGCCTAGACACCAGCACAACATCCACAGCTGACAATGGCAATGCCTCTACATGATCCCAGGGACACTACCACAACAGATCATGAATATTCCAACATGATCGGCACACAAATATTAGACCTTAGTGTGTGTTCTATTCAGAAAGTTGTCTCCTGTGCCAATGCGTTCAAGTTATTTCCTGCTTTCTCTTCTCTCAGCTTCAGTGTATCTGAATTTTTGTTGAGGTCTTTGGACTTGGACTTGAGTTTTGTGCAGGGCAATAGATAGGAATCTATTGGCATTCTTCTACTTGACAACATCCAGTTATGCCAGCATTATTTGTGGAAGATGCTGAATTGTTTTGCACAGCCTTAAAACAATGGGAGGTGTTTAGTCATACCTCAACTTGATATGCCATGCTTTGTTGGTACCCGGGGGAGGCTGGCCCCTTTCTGAACAGAAACAGAGGAGGAATGGATTGAGGTGGGGCAGAGAGTTGGTGGATAAAAGAAAAGGAAGGAGAAGAGGTAGGGGGAAATGTGGTCAATATGTAAAATAAATTAGTAAATTAATTTTAAAAGTAATACTAAAAAAGACCTTAAAACATCTCTTGTGTATATGATAGAGGTACATAAAGAGGAACCAAATAAATTCCTTAAAAAATATAAATAAGATGTTAACTTCATCCAAGAAAACACTGAGAAAAAATTACAACCCAACAAAGTCAAAAGAGAGGAAGCACACATACATCGTTCATATATATAGATGTGTATGTACACATGCATGCATGCACGCGCGCGCGCACACACACACACACACACACACACATATCACCATAACCACCATCACCACCACAGCAACAACAAAATAACAGTAATCATTGGTCATTGATATCTCTCAACCTCAACAGTCTCATCCCCAAACAAAGAACACAGACTAACAGAATCAATGCAAATTCAGGATCCATCCATCTGCTGCATCCAAGAAACACACCTTAACATCAGGGATAAACATCACTTCAGGGTAAAGGGTTGGGAAGAAGACATTCCAAGCAAATGGACCTAAGAAGCAAGCTGATGTAGCCATTTTAAATCAGAAAGGAAGAAGTCAAAATATCTCTATTAGTAGATGATATGATAGTATACATCAGTGACCCTAAAATTTCCACTGGGGAACTCCTACAGCTGATAAACACTTTCAGCAAAGTTGCTGGGTACCAAATAAACTCACAAAAATCATCAGCCCTCCCATATGAAAATGACAAACTGTCTTAAGAAAGAAATCGAGGAAATAATACCTTTCACAACAGTCTCAAATAATATAAAATATCTTGGAGTATCTCTAACTAAGCAGGTGAAAGATTTGTATGATCAAACTGCAAGTCTTTGAAGAAAAATTGAAGAAAATATCAAAAGATGGAAATATCTCCCATCCTATCAAAAGCAATCTACAGATTCAGAAGTCCCCATCAAAATCCCAACACAATTCTTCACAGGTCTTGAAAGGGCAATGTTCAACCTCATGTGGAAGCACACCCACACAAAAAGAAAAATAAACAAACAAAAAACAAGATAGTTAAAACAGTCATGAACAATGAAAGAACTACTAAAGGTATCACTATCCCAATTTCAAGTTTTCTTACAGAGCTACAATAATAAAAACTGAATGGTATTGGCATAAAAACAGACACATTGATCAATGGAATTAAACTGAAGACCCATACATAAGTCCACATATCTATGGACTCCTGATTTTTGATAAATAGGCCAGAAATACATACTGGAGAAAAGAAAGCATCTTCAACAGATGGTGCTGGTCAAATTGGATGTCTGCATGTAGAAGAATGCAAATAGATCCACATCAATCACTGTGCACAAAATTCAACTCTAAATGAACCAAAATCCTCAACATAAAACCAGACACACTGAAGCTGATAGAAGAGAAAGTAGGGGATTACCTTGAATGCCGTGGCACAGGAGACAACTTCCTGAAGAGAACACGGCTAGTACAGGAACTAAGATCAAATGATGTGTGAGTAATGAAAACTCATAGATGGGTACTGGGGTTCAACCTGAAGATCCAAAGAGCAAAGCAGTCAGCCACTGGCTCTTACCTCAACCTTAATATGAAAATGGCGATCCTGCCTCCAGGAATCTTAAAATGAGACTGTGTTTGAGAGCTGTTTCCTCCTGTTTTATAATCCTCTCTAGGGCTGAGGTTAAAGGGATGTACCACTGGAATTAAAGGCATGCACCTCCCGGTTTCTATGGCAACTAGTTTGGCTACTGGGATTAAACGTGTGTGTGTTGCCACTGCCTTGCTGTAAGGCTGACCAGTGTGGCTGTTTTACTTTCCTGATCCCCATGCAAACTTTACTAAAATACAATTGAAATGCCGCTACAATCAACAACAAATGAAACGGAAAAACTTCTGTAAGGCAAAGGACACCATCAATCAGACAAAGTGGCAGCCTACAGAATGGGAAAAGAGTTTCAGCAACTACACATCTGATAGAGGACAATATCCAAAATATATAAGGAACTCAAGCAACTAGATATCAAGAAAACAACCCAATGAAAAGACGATACAGAGCTAAACAGAGAATTCTCAGCAGCGGAAACTCAAATGGCTGAGAAACGATTTAAAAATGTTCAACATCCTTAGTCATCAAGAAAATGCAAACCAAAACTACTTTGAGATTTCATTTTACGCCATTCAGAGTGGTTAAGATCACAGAACAAATGACAGCTCATGCTCTTGAGGATGTGGAGAGGAGCCTTCATCCATTGCTGGTGGAAATACAAACTCGTACAGCCACTATGGGAATCAGTGTGGCAGTTCCTTGGGAAGAAGGAAAACTACATCAAGCCCCAGCTACACCACTCTTGGGCATATACCTGAGGGACACTCCATTCTACCACAATGACATTTACTCAACTGTGCTCATTCCTGCTCTATTCATAATAGCCAGAAACCAGAAACAACCTAGATGCCCCTAAACAGAAGAATGGACAATGAAAATATGGTACATTTACACAATAGAGTATTGCTCAGCCATTTTTTTAAAAGCAACATCATTAAATCTGCAGGTAAATGGATAGAACTAGAAAAAAATCATCCTGAATATATTCACTTATAGGTGGATATTAACTGTTAAACCCATTATAACCAGGCTACAATCCATAGAACCACAGAGGGTAGGTATAGAGTAGAGGGAACAAATAGAATTCTTTAGGAATAGGGAAACAGAAAAGATAGCTATGGCTAGAATGGGAGGGTAAAGTAGGGAGAGGGATGGGTTCTGAGAGAGACTACAGGGAGAAACAGCTAAAATGAAGGGACATTTCAGGGGTAGTATGAAAAGCTAATACAGTATAAAGTTTATAAAATATATACATACATGAAAGCAATCTAATTGAAACTACCAGATAATGGGGGAGATGGAGTCCCAGCTGCCCAGCTTTTGTTACCCAAGGCAGCATCCAGTACCAGGACTGGGTTATATCTAATTGAGACGTTGTCTAAAGGGATCAGTGGGAATCCCCAAACAACTCAGGAAGTGTCTAAAACAGTAGGCTGCACTCCACAAACTGATACCAAAGGTAAAGGCTAAAGACAACACCTATACTGAATGGAGATATCGAGCTGGTGCCTACATCGAGCCTTCATCCCTATGTCCCAGCATCTTTGGTACAGGAAGGCACTCAGCATGCTGTCAAGAGAAGTAATAGAAACACCAACCCAGCCACAAAACGTTTGACCTACAATCTGTCCTGCCTGCAAGATATGTTAGGACAGTGGTGGAACAAAGTGTGTGAGAGAACCCAAGCAGTAACTGATTGGACCTGAGGGTCACAGCACAGGACGTAACTCATTCCCAACACTGCTTGGGTGACCTAGGGCAAAACCAAATACTGCTGCTCTGGAAAGGGGGGTGGGAAACAGTGGGACAAAATGAGTCATTTTTATTATTTTATTTTACTTTAAAACAATCTTTTTTTATTTTACATACCAATCCCAGTTCCCTCTCCATCTCCTCCTCCCGCTTCCCCAACTTTTCCCCCACTCCATTCCTCAGAGAGGGTGAGGCCTCCCATGGGGAGTTAGCAAAGTTGATCACATCACTTGATACACGAACAAGGCCCTCCCCCCTGTATCTAGGCTGAAAGAGATATCCCTCCATTAGGAATGTGCTCCTAGAGTTTTGGAAGTTGCTTACAATGCACTTCCTGTTTACTTAGGTAATATTATATCCTTCTGGAGTCTTTGATGGAGTTGAAAAATATAGAGTTATAGTTTTCTTTAGTTATAGTAAGAGATAAAGTAGATATAAATATTGTAACTATAATTATTGCTTGGTAACTGTTTTATATATAATTTTGCTATGTTAAAATTTAAACCTTTTTTATTTAAATAGAGAAGGGGAAGTGATGTCGAATTTCCCTCTATATGCTGTGATTACTATTGATTAATAAATAAACTGCTTTGGACCTATAGCAACGCAGAACTAGCCAGGCGGGGAAAACTAAATGCTGGGAGAAAGAAGGCAAAGTCAAAGAAAGCCATGTATCCCCACTGGAGAAAGATGCCGGAACTTTATCTGGTAAGCCACAGTCACGTGGCAATCCACGGATTACTAAAAACGGGTTATATGAAGATGTAAGAGTTAGCCAATAAGAAGCTAGAGTTAATGCACCAAGTTTCTGTGTGGTTATTTCTGTTCTGGATGGCAAGGACAAACAAGCAGCCTCCTAAAACACAGGAGGATCCATGTATGTCCTTCTTAGGGTCCTCCTTGTTTCCTGGTTTCTCTGGGGTGTTAACTGTAGGCAGGTTATCCTTTCCTTTATTTTTAATACCCACTTACAAGTGAGTACCTACCATGTTTGTCTTTCTGGCTCTGGGTTCCTCATTCAGGAGGGTTTGATAAAAATAACTCCTAATGACATTCTGCTGTACTCTGATCAGTGCCTTGCTCAGCCATCATCAGAGAAGCTTCCTCCTGTATCAGATGAGAATAAGTGCAGAGACCCACAGCCAGACATTACACAGAGAGGGAGAGTTCTGGGAATACACAGCCCTAAACACACAGCTCCATGAAATCCAGCTTCCCCCACTCCCGGAGTCAGGGAACCCCATAGAAGAGGAAGCAGAAAGATTATAAGAGCCATAGGAGTAGGAGGACACCAAGAAAACATGACCATCTAAGTCAACTGAGCAAAGCTCAGATGAACTCACAGATTTAAGCATCATGCACAGGGCCTGCATGAGTCTACACCAGGTCCTTTGTGTATATTAAGGCTTCCAGATTAGTGTTATTATGGGATTCCTGATTCTCGTACCTTCGCTTAGGCTCTTGTCTTGTTGGTTTGTCTTGTCCAACTCCTAAGTGATAATTTTTGTTTTACCTTATTCTACTTTATTTTGTTATATATTTTTAAAGGAATGAATGAATGAAAACGTAGTCACTAGAGTAAAAATTAACAATTGAAACATCACTTAATACCTGCTGAGAGAGAAAAAATCAGTTTTCTCCCATAGAGTGATACTGGATATATTAACCACTCCAGCATGTTCAGGAGTAGTGACCAACATAAAATGGACTCCACATTTGTGTGTGTGTGTGTGTGAACTTTTATTTGTTATAGTTTGGTGCATTTTTGTTGTTGTTGGAGGGGCATGGTTTTGTTTTCTTTCATAAATATTATGAGACACCTAGAAATATATGCATTGTGGAGGGTAGAGCAGGGTGACAGTCAGATCAAGGAAGTGAGTGATACAGGGGAAGTTGGCAACAAAGGCTTAATGAAGGGGAGAGAAAAAGTCTTCTTTTTCTTTCTTTTGGGGTGCCAAAGGCAAACCCCTAGGCTTGCTCACACCACACTGTCCCAAGCCTCCCATGTCAGCAGGTTGGGCTCCAGATGTCCCGGATCCGTGTTCTGAGAGCTAGGGTGGTCAGACACTTAAAAGAAATTCCACGCTAGTTCAGAAATAATAAATAGGCATTTATTAAAGGGTAAATTCACAAATCAGAATTCTCCGCTTGACCTGTTGAATCACACGACCCAAAGGAGCAGCCAACTGGGTATGGAGCAAGGAAACCGAGAGGGAGAGCGAAGGGGGCCATGCATGCTCGGCTTCCCCATAAAGAGTAAGAGAGGCCACGCCCCAGTAGGCGGGCTAATAAAAGCTGTAATACTTCCTACAGCACCACAAGCAATCTACCACCAAACTACAACTCCGTATCATCAAAATTAATGTCTGTTTTGTTTCAGTCTTAAAGACTTTGAAAAATAAGCTTTCAATTTAAAAAGCCAGGATAACTGAGTAGACAAGAGAAAGGGTACTCTTCATACTTGCAAAGGTCTTTCAATCTTGTTCCCAAGTGAAAAAGATGCCATTCATTAAGAAGCAAATCGTGGAAACACTGGGCCTATGATAGGCAGTATTAACAACCTCTTTTTATAAACAGTGTGACTGAGGCTCAGACTCTCTAGTTGGTTGGATAAAGGATCAGGGTGCATCCTGAAGTCAAGAATTCAGGTGATACATGCACCATCCGATCATGACGGACAGAATGAACATACTTATTTTGAGACAACACTGAAATGAATACTGCAACAAAAATGGCTAACTTTTGGGTAGTTAAACCATATTGATGGGCTTGCAAGATGACGCAGCTGGTAAAGCACTCACCGCACAAGCCTGATTACCTGAAGTTGGTCCCTGAAGCACATGTATGTTGCCAGATGGTGGTGGTACATGCCTTTAATCCGAGCACTCTGGAGGCAGAGGCAAATGGATCTCTGAGTTTGAGGCCAGCTGGTCTACAGAATGAGTGCCAGGACAGTCAGGGTTACTCTGTCTCTCTAAAAAAAAAAAAAAGGAGAGAGGGAAGAAGAAAGAAAGAAAGAAAGCAGGCCAAATGTAAGAACACACATATGTGACCTCAGCTCTCCTACTGTGAGAAGGAGACAGAGACAGGAGGACAGTCAGGAAGCTCAGGGCCAGCTGCTGTGAAATACGGAACATGCAGGCAGAAACACCAACACTCCCTCAGCAGTGTGGAAAGAAGCGACACCCAAAAGCTATCCTCTGAGCACATGTGCACCATGTCATGTGTGCACACAAGACAGAGATAATAATAATAATATGATAGCAGATAGTAATGAAGGAAAGAATTCTAAAAATATATTGTTAATGCACTTAGGTCCATTTCATTAAAAATTTCTTCTGGTATTCCTTTGACCTCAGACTGTATAACATTGTATAAAAAATCTCACTGAAGGGATAGAAAACTGTTCTGATTAAATTTTCAATAAACTCTAAGAAACAGTACTAATATTTTACTCAAATATTAATTTATTAAAATGTCGCATCCACATAAGATGTGAGGTAACCGATTCACTGCAGCATATTAAACATTCAAGCAGTGAAATGGATAGAGGCTGATGTTAACTTTGGTGCAGTTGCAGAAGAGGATGGTCAGATTTGGGGGGGAGGGCAATAGAGTCCTAGTGCCTTCCTTGGCCAGCCTACCACGTTATTGTGGTCAAGGGAACTGAAGGTCGGAAAAGCCTATCAAATGAACAGATGTGGCAACTGGACAAGAAACGCCTCAGGGATGACAAACACACGCAAGCCAAACACTTAAGGATTGAAATGACTTAGCTAGTGGCCTAGCTGAATAATGACTGATTTCAATCTTGGAGCCACTCTGGAATTCTAGACATCATTTGGTCCCAGAGCCAGTCAGTGAGTGAGGTGGCTGATAGGCAGCTGGGCATGCAAGAGGACTGTCTCTGAGAGGTTCAAGCTGGGGTTCTGGGTTAGGATTCACTTGGTCCCAGAGCTGACTAATAGGTGTGGCTGACTGATGTGGGGCAGGAGGACTGGGTCTGGAGGTTCTCGCCTGGAATCCTGGTTCAAAATTCGTACAGCCCCGTGTTGGCACGGCTATCTGAGCGGCTGATAGACAGGCACACCAGTGGCTCTCTGGGTTCCCAGCTGGACTGTAAGTGGTCTGTAGCAGGTGGGGGGTGGGGTGACTTGATAGGTGGGTGGGCTCCAGACCAGCCTCTACATTGTCCCAGAACCGAGCAGTGGCTGGAGCGGCTGATAGGCAGTTCTCAATGTGTTTTTCGTGTGTAAATAAAATGAGACCTTTTTCATTGCTATCTATCATTTTGAGATCTTTACATTAGAAAGATAAAGAAAGTTAAAATTGTGACGCATGCCCAGTAGTGGGTGGCCAATGCAAAAGGAACTCAGTGGCGTCTTTTGAAGTTCTTGTCTCATAATGTTGAGTCAGGTTTTCTTTTCTTTTTTTATCTTAAAGGTCCTCTGTGTATAAATTACAGTTTCTGATTTTGCGTTTTTAATGGATTCCTATGTGTGCAAACATGTGTTTCTGCATCTACCTGTGTTTCCTGTGCTTTTTCTTTAGTTCTTTGTTCCTGTTTATTTTGTTTACCTACTCTGATTTGATTGCTTTTTACTTAACTTATTTTATTATATTATTATTCCTTTAATCCCAGCACTCAGAGAGGCAGAGGTAGGCAGATCTCTGTGAGTTTTAGGCCACCCTAGTCTACAGAGTGAGCTTCAGGACAGCTGGAGATACACAGAAAAACCCTGTCCTGAAAAGCCAATACATACATACATACATACATACATACATACATACATACATACATATATCTGATATTAACATTTTAGAAATGGAAGGATTTGTTTTTGCATATGGCTTCAGAGATTCCAGTCCATGGCAACTTGGCTCTGTTATTGCTGGACCTTTGTGATAAAGCAGAACATGGCATGAACATGTGGTGGAGTGGTAAAGCAGAACATGGCATGAACATGTGGTGGAATGGTAAAGCAGAACATGGCATGAACATGTGGGAGAGCAGTAGCTCACCTCACAACAGACAACAAGCACATAGAAACAGTCGAGGGCGGGCTGCATGCCAGTGGCCTACTTCCTAGTAGTCCATTCATCTATGAATTCTTTAGTGGATTAATCCATTCATAAAGTTTGTACCTTTATGATCCAATATCTCTCCCAACGTCCATGAGCTAGCAGTTAAATCCTTCAAGACTTTGGAGGACATTTAATACTTAAAATGTAACCTTGAGTGAGGATACCAGTGTGACATCTACAATGTTAATGTCCTTCTTCATTATGGAATAATATCATATTTGTACAGTGGAAGGTTTTTCCTTCATCTGTATGCATTCCTGTACAATTTAAGGGGTTTAGTCCTCTCTGCAATTTCCCCCCACGGTCTCTCCTTTAGATCTACCCTAATATTGGAATGCATTATTGTGGATATAGTTCTTCGGTTTAAGCCTTCAACTTGGAATGCTGACAAGTTAGCTAAGGAATGAAGCCCTGAGCGGTATTTCCACATCAACCCTCCTCTGACCTGAGATGAGAAGGCTCTGGGTGTACAAGAGCAGAAGATTTCAATACAGAACAGGAATTGTGCGCTTGAGGGAAGCCGGGAACGGGGTGTTGGGATGGCTCCCAGTCAGTTCACATAGAGGTTCATGTGCCTGAGAACGGAGTAGAGCCCTGCAGGTGCCTGCCCCACAAGGATGCGTTCCACTCTCTTCATTTCACTGCAGGCAGCTCTAGGTCCTTAGCTTGCTGTAACTGTTCCTGACCCAGTAAGACATAATGAATACAACATAGCCCAGAAAAAACTGCAGAACTTGAAACATGGCCTAAAGTCCAATCGGTAATAGATGAATTTTCCTTTTTAGCAATTATCATTGAGTGCTTAAAATCTTAAGATGTTTTATAATGGTCTGAACTTATAATAATCAGATGCATAGTATACAGCTCTACTATGAATCATCAAAGGTATCAAATCTGATTAATATATAATGTGAAATAAAAAAGCATGCAGTATTTTTGACTTTAAAATTTAGCTGGCCTGTACCATAAAGAACACTGAAGATAGAGCCCGGATAGAGATACAACTAGCCGTGGCTCCATTTTACCACATTATGATAATGATCACATTTTTACAGGTGTGGTCTGGTTGGTGGCCATCACTGTAGGATCACCCATGTGGCACATGCAACGGCTCGAGGTAGATTCGAGCTTGAACCGCTATTTGTACTACTGAGATACTTCTCTGCCTCTCTCATCTGTGAGCATTACCCATCTTAGGAGCATTCTGACAAGTCTGTACTGCCTCAGTACAATGAAATAAAATAGTTTGTTTTATTTAATTCTTCTAGACATTATATTGCTAAGACATTGATGCCTAACATTTTAAAAAATGTTTTAAGGTCACTTTCTCCATTTTCCTACAAATTGAACATGTTTTTCTTAGTATGCTCCATCGTCTTAATATAATTGAGAATCTAATGAGTGTTCTATATTTTCTTTTATTGAAAACAGATTTTTTTACATACTATTTTCCCTCCCTCTGCTCCCCCAGTTCACCCCTTGCCCCTCCCATCTGGATCTCCTTTATATCTGTCATTAGAAAACAAATAGACATCAAAGGAGTAATAACAAAATATAATAAGATAGAAAAGAACTGTTGCAAGAGGTCTTTTGTTTGTTTCCCGGCCGCCAGGCAGTTCGGACCCAAAATAATCACACAGAAACTATATTATTTAAATCACTGCTTGGCCAATTACTTAAGCATATTGTTATCTAGTTCTTACATCTAGAATTAACCCATCTTCGTTATTTTATATTTTACCATACGGCTCGTGGCCTACCAGAAGATTTTAGCATGTCTGGCTCTGGCAGTGATTCCATGGCTTCTCCTCAACTCTGCCCTTCTTTCTCCCAGCATTCAGTTTAATTTTCCCCACCTAGCTCTACTCTACCCTATCAGGCCAAGCCAGATTCTTTATTAATCAATGGTATTCACAGCATACAGAGGGGAATCCCACATCACCTCCCCTTTTCGGTTTAAATAAAAAGAAAGGTTTTAACTTGAACATAGAAAAATTACATATAACATAACAATTATCAAGCAAGAATTACAATTACAGTATTTATATCTACTTTATCTTTTATCATAACTATCAATTCTTCAACTCCATCAAAGATTCCAGAAGGATATAATACTACCTAAGTTAACAGGAAGTGCATTGTAAGTAAATTCCAAAACTCTAGAAATGACAGAGACATCTTGCTGCCTGGACAGTCACCCAAAGTTCTTCTGTATTGTTGGGGCATCCAGTCCTCAGCCTACAGGCCCATAGTATCTGGCAGACTTTTCCATGAATCAGGAAATCTCAAAGACAGTTTCACCTACAATTGCAGTTTGTCAGTCACTTTCTTTTACAAGCAGTTGTCAGTGTGAGATGGCGTCTGGATTAGAGATGAGGCATGTGTCCATCTCTCCTTTCAGCTCAAGGACCTCAGCTGCTGCAGACCCATGCAGGCCCTGTGCATGCTGCCACTGTCTCTGTGAGTGCATGTGGGTGTCAGAAATCCTTTGCCTGAAGGCCCTGTTTCCTGGGTGCTCTCTATCCCCTCTGGCTCTTACATTCTTTCTGCCTCCTCCTCTACAGGGTTCTCTGAGGGGAAGAATTTGATGGAGGCTTTCCGTTTAGAGTTGAGTGTTCTGAGGTCCTACTGTCTGTGTAATGTCTGGCCGTGGTCTCTGTATTTGTTCACCTCTGTTGCAGGAGGAAGCTTCTCTGATGATGGCTGAGCAAGGCACTGATCTGTGAATACAGCAGAATGTCGTTAGGAGTCATTTTATTGCCATGTTCCTTTTGTGTAACAGTAGAATTTGGCTTTCCTTTAGGTCCCTGGACTATCTGATCTCAGGTTCTTGGTCATCAGCAGCATCAGGTATGGGTTCCATCTCACGTAGCGGGCCTTAAGTCAAAGCAGACATTGGCTGGTTACCCCGAAAATCTTTGTGCCACCAACGCACTAGTGTACCTTGCAGGCAGGATGCCACTGTAGATCAAAGAGCTTGTAAATGGGTTGGAGTGGTTGTTTCTCCTTGGCAGTGTGAAGAGTACCTTCCAGTACCAAGAGCACTAGCCAGCAGGGGTGAAGGCTCTAGGCAGGCACCAGCTCAACTTCTCCATGTTCGATGAATTGTGCGTGTGTGTGTTACTTGCAGCAGTATAGCCTTGCTGTCAATTTGTGGAGAGAAACCTATAGCCTTTGCAACAGCCTGGGTTTTTTAAGGTTCCCCTGGCATTCTGGCCAGCAGCTCAATCAGTTGCAACCCTTTTCCCGGCACTGGAAGATTCATTTGGTGATGAGAGATATCCAGTTGGGATTTTTCTCTCCCGTTATTTGGTGATTTCATTTAGATCACCTTCATATATATACATAATTTAAGAAGGTTCTACTATTGCTCTGGGTAGTGGCTGTGCACACCTTTAATCCCAGCACTCCAAAGGCAGAGGCAGGAGGAGGAGGATCTCTGTGAGTTCAAAGTCAATCTGGTCTACAAAGTGAGTTTTAGGAGAGCCAGGGCAGTTACGCAGAGAAACCCTGTCTCGACAAAGGAAGAGGAGAGGAAAGAAGAGGGAGAGAGAGAGAGAGAGAGAGAGAGAGAGAGAGAGAGAGAGAGAAGCTTCTACTGTATTAAGTTTCCATACAATTCCTAAGTAGTGTTGGAACCATTTGGAGTCATGGCATCCATCTGCTCTTCCCTGCTAGAGATCTTTACTTTCTGATTTGAGTTACTGAAAGCTGTGTCAAAATTGTTTACCAGCTCTGCTTCACAAGCACATGTTGCCTTGCCTTGAGGATCAGAGGATAAAGTTTTCACCTGTTGGCCCACCTGACTGTTGGGTATTTAGGCCTCCATGGTGCTATTGAATAAAGGGCTTCTTACCGGTGACTAGAGGTCCGTGTCTCTGTCTGTGTGTCTTTGTGTGGTTCAACCTCCAGCCCCATGCCTGAAGCTCGCGAACTGTATGGTAGCGCATAGAGCACAGACAGGCATTGTGCACTGCAAGTGGACTTTAATTTCACTGTCCCTTCCCATATTCCTTCCCCACTACCCATTTGATCCTCCTATCTTTCCGCAACTATCTATCCCAGAGGTTCTCAATCTTCCTAATGCTGCAACCCTTTAATACAGCTACTCATGTTGTAGTGACCCTATCCATATAGTTATTTCATTGCTATTTCGTAACTGTAATTTCGCTACTGCTTTGAGTCATAATTATCTGATATGCAGCCCCCGCTGGGGTCATTACCCCCAGACTGAGAACTGCTCCTCTAGTTCCCCTCCCTTCTCTGTATTTTCTTTTATTGTTAACTCCTGCAAAAAATGTAAGAGATTAGTTGATTCTCCTTCATAAGGCTTTTCTTGCCTGCCTCATCTTCCCTGGTAAATTAAAATTTGAGTAGGAAACACACTCAGAGAGCATCTTATCCAATCTCTTTCCTTCTCCTGCCTTTGTCTGGTGGGGTCAGCTGTGTGTGAGGACTCATAGTAAAGAAAGTGGGGGGTTCATTTGGCCCAACCTGTCTGTTGATGTGAACTTGAACATTTTTCTTGTCTACCACAGGCACCAATTTTCAAAGACAACAGGGCATTGCTCACAAGGCCCCTAACAAAACTTATAAAATAATATACTCTTGTCTGCTTTTTAAAACAGAAAGGCAAATATGGAATTTTACTAGTCATGCCGCATCCTTCATAAGGGTACCAAGTGAAATCTGAGGATTCTCCAAGTATGTTTCTTCAAGTGAGAAAGCAAAATAAATTGGGTTAATTAATATTAAAGCAGGCAGCAGGGGGTATTCTCAATACACAGCGTGGTAAATGTGTTCTTTTAGCTCACCTAAAGTGGCGAGAAATGGAAATAGAAGTTGAGAAAGTCAATAAATAAAAGAAACATGCACAGACCTCAATCCCATTTCAAATCTAAAAGCACAGAATTCTCAAAACCTAAGCAGGTTAAGTGAGAAAACTTTTTTACTACAGAGTAACAAATACAACAGTGACTCACATTTGCAGTAATATCAGTGGCAAATCTGAAAAGTCTTTAAAATGATGTCTGCGGTGACACTTGACTGCTTCTGATGTTGACTGCTCCTTCTTTCAACTCATGTTTCTTACGACCAAGATTAAGTATGACTTCCTATATGAAAAAGAACGTGTCTGCTGCTTGGAGGAATGGGCCAGCCCTGTGCACCAGGGAATCTACACCACCTTCATCTTGTCATCCTCTTCCTCCTGCCTCTGGTGCTGATGCCTGTCTTCTACAGTAAGATCGGCTACCAAATCTGGATCCAGAAACGAGTTGGAGTCAGTTCGGTGCTTCAGTCCTCTTATGGGAAAGAAATGTCCAAAATAGCCAGGTTTGTCTCATTCAGTGCTCACCTCTGTTTAAAATTTTCAACAAGCTGTGCTAGAAGGGACAGTTGTCAAGGATACCAGAACTTTTGGGTAATCTAGTCAAAGTAATCTAAATTGGAGTATGTAAACCCTTAAAGCTTTGTGCAATTTAATGTGTTTCAGAAAGATGGACCAAAATCTTTAGTTCTTAAATCAAAAGCGAAGTTGAGAGTATGAAGAAAATACAGAACATGGTTACATTTTCATCTGTATATAAAAATGATTTGCAGAAAGAGCTATGAACTGGTGTCAGGGCTCTGTGTTCATGGGGGGTGGCTCTGCTCACTGTCACCTTGCTGGCCATTGTGACACAGATCTGCATTTTTGCTCCTTTTCCCCATTTCCTTAATTATACCTGGTTGTATAATGACAACCATCCTTACTTCCTACCATTCAGAGACAGTGCTGACATATACAAAAATGTTTTAACCACAGCATATTGCTTATATTAAATTTGATTTCAGCATCAAAGCTATCTTTTTTAGCTTATTCATTAGTACCCATTTTAAAACACTATGATGCTGCATACACAACACATGAGGCTCACTTTATATCTGCAATGAGCGACTGTTCGAATGAAAATGAGTGGCACCTCCTGTGCGCACGTCCAGGGATTTGATGGGCTGCAGTTAAATCTTGCTGTACAGTGTCCCCTAGTGCCCCATTTGTATAAAGACCGTCCTTTCTGAATATAATTTTATTGAATTAATGATATCCTTTCCTAAGAAGAAAGGAATTGTGGAGTTGAAAGGAGAGATGCCAAGTAACAGCACTTCTGAAACTATGTGACACAATGAAGGTAAGTCTAAGAGAAAAGTTCAAAGCACTAAATGCCTACATGAAAATACTGGAGCAATCTTATATTAAGAATTTGGTGACACACTTGACATTTTTTAGAAGAATAATAGTCCAAAGGCAAATATATGGAAATAAATAACAAAATTCAGGGATGAAATCATTGAGATAGAAACAAATAACCACAACATATTTAAAAAGAAAAAAAAGCAAAGATTAAATGAAATGAAAAGTTGGTTCATCAGAGAAATCAACAAGTTTGGGGAAAGCATAGCCAAATTAACCAAAAACTGAGTGAGATTATCCAAATTAATGAAATTAGATATAAAAGGAATGACTTCACAGCAGATCCTGAGGATATTCCAGAATCATAAGGACATGCATTGAAAATCTGTATTTCACCAGCATGGGAAACCTAAATAAAATGGATGATTTTCTTGATATATATAATTCATCAACTTTAAAGAAAATAAAGTCAACCATTTAAACAAATACATTATCCTTAGTGAAATAAAAGAAGTAATTAAAAAATCCTCAATGCAAAACATCTGGAGCTAGATTGATTTGGCATAGAATGACACCAGACCTTAAAGAAAGAGTCTTTGCCAAACTGCCTCAAATTATTTCTCAAATGTTAAACTGAAGGACAAATTTCCTGACTCTTTTTACTAAGTCACTATTAATCTGATATAAAAATTACATTAAGACTCAAGAAAAAATAAATTTGTAGACCAATACCCTTCTGAATGTAACTGCAGAAAATCCAAATGCAATATTCGCAAATTAGTTCAAGAACACATCAAAAAAGTTATTCACAATGATCAACTTGGCTGCATCCCAGGGATGTAGGAATTATTTACCAAAAATACACCAATAAACATAATCTACCACATAAACACACTAAAAAACAAAATCCTTATAATTATACAGGAAAGGTCTTAGACAAAATCCAACATCACTACATGATGAAACTCTTAGAGAGACTAAGAC
This sequence comes from Ondatra zibethicus, assembly GCA_004026605.1. Classification (NCBI taxonomy): domain Eukaryota; kingdom Metazoa; phylum Chordata; class Mammalia; order Rodentia; family Cricetidae; genus Ondatra; species Ondatra zibethicus. The sequence continues at coordinate 24,439 of PVIU01009332.1, forward strand.
TACCAGGGACATGTTTTAACACAATAAATATAATTTATAGCAAGCTTGCGACCAACATTATTCTAAATAGAGAGTAACTAAAAACATTTTTATTAAAATCAGAAACAAGGATATTCACTAAGCTCATGTCTTTTTAATATAGTACTTGTAATCTAATTAAATCAATAAGATAAGTGAAGGAGATCAAGGGGATACACACTGGAAATGAAAACATCAAAGTACCTTTATTTGTAGTTTATGTGACAGTGTACATCAGTGAGCCTAAATTCTAAAAGGAAACTTTCAGCTGGTAAACTCTTTCAGCAAGTAGCCAGATACAAAATTAACATACAAAAAGCAATAGCCTCCCTGTATACAAATGACAAATTTACTGAGAAGGACATCAGAGAAACACCACCGTTCTTTACAATCAACTCAAAAATGTAAAATATCTTGGGGTAACTCTAACCAAGAAGTGAAAGATTTGTGTGATCATAACTTTAAGACATTGAGGAAAGAAACCGAACAAGATAACAAAAGATGAAAAGATTCTCCCATGCTCAAGAATTGGCAGGATTAATACAGTAAAAATTAACAGGCTATAAATTATCATTTTGATTCTATCCTTTCGCAGCGTGGTAAAAAAATAAAGCTTCTCAAATTCCTAGGAAAGCAATCTCAGAGGAAACTACGAGATCCTTAGGAGTTTGCTCTTTCCTCCCCATCATCTGCAGTGATCCCTGAACCTTACCCATAAAGCCTCACCAACATGACTGTCTACACATTAGCTGAACAAGGACAACACCCATGAATATGTGAAAATGAGTGGGCAAAAGTCCCTGAGGCCTGAACTCTATACAAAGAAACAAAGGCAATGGAGGAAGGTTGGAACAGGGAGGGTGGTCATCTCCAGGGAAGAACACACCAATTGGTTGTCCTGTATCAAGGAGTCATCCCTGAAAACATACATACAAGTAACATTAAACTGACTGGACAGTTAACGTTTAGGAATAGATATGTATTTACCCATACATATATGCATGCAATAACACTTAGTGAAAAATGAATGTTAAGGAGAGTGGTGAGGGGTATATGGGAGGATTTGTGGGAATGAAATTTGTGGGAGAAATGTTGTAATTAAATTATAATGTCAAAAATTAAAATAGAGCATGAGTAATATCTCCAAGTAAATTAAAACTTTCATCCTGACCCCACACACCCAGATTTCCAACTGAGCAAAGGACATAATTTTAGAAACCAGCCTTCTTGAACATGGCACACGGTGCAGAACAGCGGGAGTCCGAGAGCATCTCATAGTTTACTGCGCTGGTTCACTCGAGCAGAAGCGTACACGGCCCAGTACTGTCATTCAGTTGTGGAATCCACATCTGTATGTTATGACTCCAGACCACAAACTCACTGTAACTTTGATTGTCAGTGTCTGTTCTGCTATTTTTTCTCCACACATTACCTTTTATTAAAAGATATTCTTAAATTTTACAACAGTATAGTTTCTGAGATTAGGTAATATCTGAGAATGTATTTATGTTTTTCCAACAAGTATTTAGTGAGTTTGGCGAAAGGTGTGATAGTCTGGGGACACATTGAGAAATATTACCTACATTTACATTCTGATAAAACTTACATCTTCAGCATGAGTGATAGAAATTTGTTATATCACATATATACATATAAGTATATATGAATGTATATACACAAGACAAAATATTTACGAACTGGTAGTATATTTTACAATTTAATTTTTAACAGTTTCATACACAACTACTGTTTTAATTTTTTCCTTCCCACCATCTCCCCCTCTGGCACATACACACACCAAGTTAGATGGATTGCTATTTACCCAATTCTTTAAATTGCAATTGTGTTGAAGATTCTGTTACTGATGCCTCAATAAAGTTAATTTTCCTATCTACAAAACTAGGTTTAAAACTTACCGATGGAAAAGATCGGTGTAAAGTGCTTAACAATGGAACTAATGGCTCGGAGAAGATCTAATCACTGGAAGAACTAAATGCCAAGCTGCTGTGTGACACAAGTGTGACTGTAGATGATGATGATGGTCCTGAGGGTGATGAGGGTGATGATGATGATGGTCATGAGGGTGATGGTGGTGATGATGACAATGATGATTTTGATGATTTTGATGCTGATGATTTTGATACGTGTGATGATAATGCGCATCGTGATTTAACAATTCAAGGCTCACCTTCTGAGAATATGTTGGAATATCTTGAGATTTCAAAGCCCTGATTATTCTACAGCATTTCCTGTGGCTGGAAACAGTGAATGGACCCTCCCTGCTGTTGAAGACAGTGACTCTACAATCTCTGCTGATGGTGAAAGTGGATTAATCAGAAGGGTCAGGTGTTTCTCTTTCCTGGCAACAGAACATTAAGAACTCTTTGTGTTTGTGTCTCCAGAGCCATGCGCTCCTTGTTCAGCCTCTGAGCTGTCTGCTTTATACTTTTCAGATGCACAGGCTCCATCAGCTCCATTTATCTTCATGCTTGTGTACTTAGCATTTTCAAAGGGGTAAAAGGTATCTGCCAACAGTGGTATCTGTGGGTATCTCAGGGTAAATTCTGTGAAGTTATTAGTGATATATCTCAAAAACTATTAAATTCCACTTACTTGAAGTAGTAAGGAGGCTGGAGATTCTAACAAAACAGGTGATCCTCCTAACAATTTGAAGCTTTGAGCTTACAGACTGGAAACACTTCCTTTATCAACTTATTCCGACATAAAATGTAAAATTGAGGGGCTGGAGAGATGGCTCAGAGGTTAAGAGCACCGGCTGCTCTTCCAGAGGTCCTGAGTTCAATTCCCAGCAACCACATGGTGGCTCACAACCATCTATAATAAGATCTGGTGCCTCTTCTGGTGTGTATATGTTAACAGAACATTGTATGCATAATAAATAAATAAATCTTAAAAAAAATGTAAGATTGACTCAGTTAAAAATACCAGGATATTACTTTTGTAAACAGTACTGTCAAAGCTACTAAACTAAGTATGAAACTTGAAGGGATGATGGATGAATACAGTTTCAGAAATCCCTTCATGTGATGGGAGTTCAGAAGAAAAGACTAATAATTTGATTCTAATGACTCTGCCACATAACTGCAGGTCCCTGAGTAACTGATGTAGAGGAGAAGACTGCCAGATGGCATCCTCCAAAGACTAGGGACAACTATGAACAAGTCTAAAATATGAAATATTGAATGACGTTTATTACAACAATAAAGAATGTGTAATATACAGCATAAAATTTATGTAAGTGAAAATATTTGTAACTGATATCATATGGTAAAATGGACGAACAGAAGGAATGTCATATAATCAGCTTTTCTGATCTATGGATAAGTGGAAGGTGGAAAGGAGCCCTCAAATGGAATGAGTTGGAACCTGAGAAGTTCTTACTCAAGACTAAATCCATACTCTAAGAGCAGCCCTCTGGGATTCTCTGCTGGTTGATGGTGATGTTCAAGATCTTTGAAAAGAATTCTCATTTCTGGACAAAAGCAGAAGATTCAAACAAATTCTGTTAAATGCTCTAAGTGATTTACAAAAATAGTTTTCAGTGCAATAATATAGAAAGTGATGGATGTAGCCCAGTGGAGTTCTGAGGATTCAAGTCTCCAGTTACTGAGAAAATCATGGGCAGGAAGATAGCGCGGCCAATCCAGATGCCGATTCAGTCTTCATCCTCCAGTTTCCGTTTCTGTAGAACACTATGGTCTTCCATGGTACTGGATGCAGGAGTTGTTCTGTTGCTCACTGCTAGATGAAATATAAACTGTCATCTTGATACAAACATTGTTAGATTACAGATTCACACCAATTCAGTAAAAATGAGTTTTTCAGTATATTTGTTCAAATCAATGAGCCAAATATTATCAAACCAAGAAAATCAACTGTGAACTTCATCTCAACTCTACACAGTGCTAACAATATACCTTATTTTTTTTTAACAGTATAACAATAACACTTGTGTTAACCACATATTTGATTTTGAATGGCGGTAAATCTTGATTCTAGTAAATTTTATCACTCTCTTTGATGTCTGGTGCCACAGCTCCAGAGTCTATGGTGTGGTTAACTCAGAAGAAGTCCGAGTAACAATTAACCAATGGTATTTGCTCTAGAGCCACTGCTTATAGACAGCACCATGGCAAATTCAATGTGATAGACTATCCATGAGTAGATTAGGCGAATTCTTGATTATCTGACATGGGATTAGGATGCCCTTATCTGGTAAATGTGGAAGTACTTGTTTATTTTTTGGTAGAGAAGGAAAAAATTTCATGTATATACTGGACGGAGGACAAAATCCAACACTCTATGTACACATTACAGGTCATCAGTGGACTAAACATTTTGAACTGTTGTTATTTTTTAAGGATATCTATATATCTATATCTATATATGATAATCATGATTTAAGACATGATTTGTAAATCACACTTTTCCCACTATTATTACTTGTTTTGTTCTAACCTCACATGCTGTTGTCAGAGGTGAAATCAAAGGGTCATTTGCAATGGCAAACCAAAGCATATCTAACATATGGGGAAATTATCTTCTAACAGAAGGTTTTCAACTGTGTCTTTGTGATGAATCCTTAAGCTTTTCAGACATCTTATCTACCATGCCTCTGATCCTTAGGTCATCATATAGAAGGAAACTATCAGCATCAGTTTATGTCAAGGAAGGAAAGGACTTATGCATCTCTAGAGGGATGCACCATGTGGAGGATGCTAATACTTTCTTTAACTTTAAGACAGATGCTACAACAAGGACAGATTGCTCACTCAAGCTTACTTCAGCAACAGTACGAAGCTTTTCTTTGAGAGTTTGGAAGGATTTGTTGGCTATCGTCCTGAAGATTTTTCCATATATGATCCCTTTTCATCAATAATAGAGAACATGTCCTGTGTAAGATAAAGACAGCTTCTATCATTGTAGATCCACACTTTTGAAGCACTAGTGTGTCTCTTATTGTACACCATAGCAATGGCAGGCATGAGTGCAGAGCTACAACTAGGTGAAATAAATATTATGAATTTTTCGTTCTTTCATTTTTTGATTCATTTTACCTTCCAAATAGATTTTCTTCCCTAATTGAATTTCCCAAACTTGAAACATCGGTGGGTTTTTTGTTTGTTTGTTTGTTTTGAATCAGTGGTATCTCTGCATTGAATCACATTTCTGCTTCCTAAGCACTTCAATAAATGGTCCCCTCTTAATTTTGCCTTCTCGTTTATGAATATCCATCCTAAGCATGCCATTCTCAGTTACTATTGGTATATGCCCCTTCCAGTGCTCCAACCATTATTATTAATTTCTGTCTGTCCTGAACTCTGTTATTGTCAGGGTGCAGCCTCAACAGTTTCATATGTTCCAGGGTAGGGCTGTGTGTATTAAAAATGTTAGGCAGAACAGACAGACAAAAGAAATACAGAGACATAGGAGAGTCCCAGGAGGGGAACTTAGTGAATACTGAATCTGCCCAAGTTTATATTCCACCCCAAATGGAATGGTGGAGGCAACAGACTTCATTAACAGGACATAAGAAATAAATCAAGTGTCCTGCAGGCAACTACTCCCTTAACTCCTGCCAATCTCCTTGAAGGTTCAGGATTAGACCTGCTCTCTGATCTTTTGTCAAGGTGGAACGGATCTACCTCTATACTCAAAATACTAATGAACCTTACCCTAGGTCAAGATCTCTTATTATAGCCACACCTTTGTCAACAACTTGGAGAGAACAAGAGTAAGCTCAAACTCTCTGACTTTTAGTCAAGGCGAACAGACTCACATCTGTGTGACCTGGTATATATGAGTCTTAATATCTGTATTTTTTAAGAACGTTTTAGCTCATTAACACTTCCTTTAACAAAGACTTTCATTTCTTATGTCTTTGATTTCCTATTTTCAGCTATAAACAGCATAAGATGCTGCCACAGTCAAGAACCCAAGGAAATTTCAATCCCTCATCGAGGATTTCACTATATAAAAATGACTACCATACATAACCTTATGACTATTTTCACTATGATCAAATTTGCAATGATTACAATCATTGTTATCAGAAGATATTGTAAAATAAGCAAGGCGTAGGCAGTAATTATCATGTATCTTGCATGATAAACTGGTTCACATGCAGCATAAATTCCTGACACTAGGTATAGTGCTAAAATGGATGCCGCACAGTAAATGTAAATGTATATTTTCAATGGTAATGGAGAGCTGTAGAAACCCAAAGAGAAACTCACCAGTATTGGGGTAGGCGGATTCCCATCCTCACAAACTCTCAGGAGAGATGTTCCCAGGAGCTGTCTCTTGATGAGTGGTCACTGGATGTTAGAATTTGCAGTGAGGTGTTCCTCGTTTGGTGCAATTAGGGGTGGCAGAATTTCCTTTCAAGTGTATACTGTGGAGCAATCCTTTCCTACACTATGAATATGTATTACTCTCTCTGGTGAATTAAACTGCCAGCCCGGTAGCTGGGCAAGAAGTTAGGTGGAAAACCAAACTGAGAATGTTGGGAAGAAGGAGGACAGAAAGAGAAGAGGGAGCATGGCATGATAGAGGATATGTAAAGCCACCAGCCACTTGGCAATATGTAGATTAATAGAAACGAGATAATTTAAGTTTTAAGAATTTGATAGTAACAAGCCTGAGACATCAGCCAGCATTTATAATTAATATAAGCCTCTGTGTGTTAATTTGAGAAGCAGCTGCTGGGTATTTGGGACCAGGCAGTAGGGACAGGAAACAATCAGATACATATGGCGTTTCAACATGTACTCTATATTTCCACATAAAACCTGATAAAGTTTAAAAAGTGATTCTAGACAAGAACGGAGTCAAACATGTGCTCTTGGTAGCTGCCTTTTCTCCAGTGGGCTCTGTTTGTTGGCAGTGAGCAGAGGCACAGCTCCTTTAAAATGCAGCCCTCAGGCTCAGTGCTAGCAGCAAAAACAGGCAACTCTTTTAAGAGGTCCTGCCACCAAACACTTTTATGGTGTTTCTGAGCAGCATTCTACTTGGTGTGGGCATGAAACTAGAAACTTTCCAGATTTGGGGCGGTAAACATGGCTCTCAGAGTTGGGAATAAATAAGCCTCTGCCATGAGACTAGACTATCAGGGAATTGACATGGAGTAGCCAGCACCAGGCTGCCATGGTATAAATTACATAGTACATTTGTTTTGTTCTGTTTTGTTTCTTGCTCATGCAGATAGAAAAGGTTAGAGATGAGTAGTAAGGACACATGCAGGCAAAAGAAAAACCCTCTACACAGATTACAGTCTGTTTAAAAATATATGTTGGCCTGGGAGGGAAAAGAAAATGGGTAAAGAAAGTCCTTAAAAGTGGAAGAGTAATAAAATATATAATGACACACATGAAGATGGAAAATGCACAGATACATAATCTTGATTGTGCAAATTATTCTGCTGTCTTTAAGGTTTTTGGCTTCTAAGAGACCTTGGATTATGAAAACAGCTACATTAAACCAACATATATAGTTTAAAATTATCTTGACTTAAAAATTTAAGTCAAAAGATATGTTACTTTGGGGGAGAGGTTATGTGTTTGCTTCCACAGGAAATGACAGGCTGTGGATTCACTCTGGGTTAAGAAAATTCAGGTTTAATTGACTTAGATCCCCTGAAATACCTCTGAAGCAAAACTAATAGAAACTCATAGAGAGAAATTCGGGTTCAACCTGAAGGTCAGAAAAGTAAAACACCCAGCCACTGGCTTTTACCTCGGCATCATTCTTAAATGGCCATCCTGCCTCTGAGAATCTCAGATTGAGACGAAACATTTGAGCTGTCTCCCTCGTTTTATAATCCTCTCTCAAACTGGGTTAAAATCATTCACCAATGAGATTAAAGGCATGCACCACCCTGTTCCTATGGTAAACTAGTGTAGCTACTGGCATTAAAGGTGTGTGTTACCACTTCCTGGTCTGCAAGGATGATCAGTGGGGTTGTTTTACTCTCTGATCTTCAGACAAGCTTTATTAATTAAAATACAAATGAAATGCTACTACATTACCTCTTTTTCTCTAAAATTAAACAGAAGGCAATAACTAATATAAGAAAAACTATATACAATATATATAACTGTATATAATATATACAGGCAATAAATATATCAACAATGGCTAGTCCACATGCATTTGACAAATTTAGAGAAATTACTCCATATCTGTTCTATTTTGATGAGTCCAAAATCGTATACATAATTTACCTTCTATCATAACTTGAGTCCTGCATCAGGTAAAAAGGAAAACTATAGCTATAATTATAACTATAACTATAACTATCTAGTCTTCAATTCCTCAGAGACCCAAGAAGGAAATAATATTGACTGAGTAAGCAGGGAGTGTAAGCAAACAACTTTCAAAAACTGTGAGTAATGACAGAAACAGCTGACTGCCTGGACAGTCACCCAAAGTTCCTCTGCAACACTGGGCCATCTCTCTCCATGGCCTACAGGCCTAGCATATCTACCAGATCTTTCTGTGAAGCGGGACATTTTGAAGGACTGTCCCTCCTTGACTTGACAATATTTGGCAGTCACTTTCTTTAGTGTCCTACTTGTCTGATTTGGACAGCATAATGTACATAATATCAGCAGTCAAGACAAGGCCATTTTCTTGCCCAGGGCTTTAATTTTGCCACAAAGAGTGTAAATTCCATGTAGAATTTCTTCGATGCCCATTATCTTCCCTGAAGTAGATTGGTGCTGCCAGGAGCAGACATGTCTCATTGTCATAAAAAAGAAGCTCATAGGTTATTAAGTCTTCCTTAAATGCCATATTCTCTAGAATTATATAAATGAGCTATATAAAATCAATCTTTTTTGACCTTAAAAACATACCTAATGTGACTACAAGTTTGATTATACTCGATGATTAATTATTGACCAGTATTTCCTTCTTATCCTAAACAGTTAGTAATAACAATTTTCAAGGAATAGAAATTTGCATTATATTGTCAAATGAGATGAATAGTTACAATGCCTTGAACAAGATTAGAAATGTATTTTCAGTATGTTTTTAACAAAATTAATCTCAAATTTGTATCAATATACAAAATTTGTATACAATATACAAAAGTCCAATCCAATGTAAAACATTTAAAAGTAATAGTTGTTTTTTAAAAGTAAATTCAATAATCTACTTTTTTATCTTATCATATCTTTTTCTTTTAGAGAAGATTCAATAATCTACTTATTAATCTTATCATACCTAGATCCTCCCTTTTTTCTTTTCAAGATAGGTTCATATCTATATCCCCCTTTTTTCATTTCAAAACAAAAACCTTGAATCTAATATCCTTTTTTTAGGTTTGACAATAATACTAAGGACTTGACAATAATACTGAGATTTCTATGGATCCCCCAGGATTACCAGCAGCCCAACTAGCAAAAAGTATTCTAGAGACATACTCCCACACTCCCAAAAATAAATTATGAATGTTTGTCATCATTTAAACGGGTTGGATACAACTTGTTATGGAGAATTGTCAGGAAAAAAGTTAAACAAAGGAGATTAGATTGAGGAATCTTTTTCGTAAAATAAAAAAAGGGAAAAGAGAAATGATAGTATAAAAGGTAGATTATAGAATCTCCTTTAATCCAAAATACTACTATCAATCTGACATATTTTACATTAGTATGGACTTTGGTTTATTGTTACAAATTTTGTTATACTGTATGTGTATTTATAATCTGGTTTATGGTATTACGTTTATGCATCTCATTTAAAAACTAATATAAAACTAAGAAATATGGATTAATAATCACCTATAATAGCACATTTATAGTCATGTCAGGCAGGTTTTAAAGAACATAGATATATTTCAGATAGATAAGCAGTCTTCAAACACTTCAAAGATATACAGAATATGGCATATGGCATTTAATAAGTTTTCAAAATTTTTCTCAATAGTGAGAAATAGTCTTCTTCTGGCACCAATTAATATAAAGAAAATGATGGGCACTGAAGAAATTCCAGATGGAGTTTGTTTCTTATGGCAAAAGCTAACCATGTGAAAAAGAAACTACCCTTGCCTCAATTGCTGATGGTTACTTTCTAAACTGAACTAGCAGGATACAAGAAAGGTGACTGATGAACTTTGACAAGATTAGGTTGGACCGTTCTTCAAAATTTCCTGCTTCACAGGAAAGTCTGTCAAATATGCTAGGCTTTTAGGGCAGATTTGGAAGTCCCAACGTTACAGTGCAACTTTGGATGACTGTCCAGGCAGTCTGATGTCCCTGTATTTGGGTAACATTTCACCCTTCTGGGTTCTCTGATGGAGTTGAAGACTAAATAGTTATAATTGGAGATTTCCTTAGTTATAATAGAAAGTAAATTAGATACAAATCTTTAAGACTCACCAAGATTGATAATTAAATATTTTCTCTAATTTTGTCAAATGCAAATGAAATGGATATTGTTATGATAATTTTTACTTATTAACTGTTTTGTGGTATATAGTATTATATTAAGGTTAAAACCTTCCTTTTTAATTAAACAAACAAGGGACTGCTGTGAAACAATTCTTTCCTAAAGTATGACTATGTATTACTCTCATTGGTTAATAAAAAGCTAAAAATCCAGTAGCTGGGAAGAAATTCAGGTGAGAAAGCCAAACTGAGAGAGATGCTAGCCAGTGGTTCAGGAAGCAAGTCATGCTAGAAGACAGGTAAATCCACGAGCCTCATAGCAATACACATATCAGTAGAAATGAGTTAATGTAAATATAAGGGTTAGTTAGTAACAAGCCTGAGCTATCGGCGAGCATTTATAATTAATATAAGCCTCTGTGAGGTAAATTTGCTAAGTGGCTGCCAGGAATTTGGCAACAGGCAGTCAGGATAGGAAACCTCCAATTACAGGTGTTCCTTATTTGGTGGTGGTGATAGGGTGTCAATACTTCCAATGAGGTTTTCTTCAATTGGTGCTGGTGGTGTGTGAAAATTTTGAGTGGGGTACTCCTCAGTTGGAACTGGTGGGGTTAAACACACATTGTCTTTGCTGGCACCAGAGCTCAATGTCGTCGTCAGATTTATAAAAGTTGTTTTCACATGTTCCACAGAATCTAAAAGGAAGAGAAATCACTGCATGTTATAATTAAACTCACTTAACCCTTGCATGCCCTATTCATTTGATAGCAGTCATACCTTCTGCATCACCATAATACACAGAAAACAACCAATATTATAACATTTACAATAATGATACTACATCACAACAGACATGATTTTTAATTTTATATTGCTCACAATCCTGGGTATAATCGGTAAATTCCGGCATTTGTCTTGAAACCTATGCATATGGGTGTTAGAATAAAGCATGATATAGTATACAATCTCTGAGTCTTCCTTCATTATTTTTTGACTGATCAGCCATGGGCAACACTAATTTAACAGCCATATCTGCACATCCTCACCTACCCTGCCTGACTGCATTTCTCTGACAGCCTTTAGTTTTTCCCCCTTGAACTATGAGATTCAACTGGAGATCACTGTGTCTACTTCTCCCTATGGGTGTAATATGCTACATTAAGACTTGCAAACGAGACAGACACGGTGGTATAAGCCTTTAATTCCAGTTCTCAGGAGTCAGAGTCAAGGACATCTCTGTGAGTTTATGGCCAGCCTGGTCTACAAAGCAAGTTTCAAGATAGCCAGGGCTGTTACACAGAGATACCCTGATGGCAAAATTGAGTGGCTATTCTGATTATTGGAGAAATCAGTTCAGAAGTCAAGATATCAAGGTAAGTGATATTTCTTCACATATTCTAAGTAATTAGTACACTTGCCTCTTCTGGGATTTACCTCTTACATAAATTCAGGACTACTGTGAAGAAAGAATGAAAATTATAGGCATTTCTACCAACAGGAAAATGCCTATAATGTATAGGTGATGTTTTACTTTACAATGGTTTTAGTAAATTCCCCATTGCTGCTTGTTGTAAAGGATGTTTTCAGGTATAAATGAGTCTAACTTTTAAGCTGTGATAATAGAACATCTATACTTACCTATAATTCCCTCATTGTGATGAGGAGCAGTTGGACTCGTGGGCTCTACATCATTGCCTGTGGGGCACGCGCTGCCACTGGGACAGGGGTCTTCTTCGTGCTCATTTTCTTCCGCCACAATTTTGTCAGTTGTGTGTTAAAGGCATTGTGAGTGTTCGCCCCATCAGAGCAAACCGATGGGTTCTCATGGTGAACTGGAATGCCTTCTCCAAATATTTTTGGGTAATTCTCAATTAGTAACCTGACCAGAGAAATCTGTGACAAAAGGAGGCAAACACAGAGATCTCTGACCTTTTGCATGGTTGTAAATCACAGTTTAGCCTTGAGGCTAAAAGTTTGTACTTCAAAATTCTGAGAAAAAGTCACCTTCTATAAAATAGAGGAGAGTTTTCTGTTAGAAAAATGAAAATATTTTGAGATCAGATGTTAAAATGTGACCATCAAAGTGCAATACAATATGGGGATGATTTCCAGCGTTCCCACTGGGTAGTATGTATTGTTAACTTGTCTAAAATCCTTCCATTGGTGACAGACGTGGCTGAGCATGTTTGTAAGGATGCTTCCAGAAACGCACAGTTAAGGAGGAAGACTACCCTTGAATGAGGGCACCATGTGTGGAATGTTTAATTGGGTGTCTAAAAATGAAGGGCAGCTTTCATGGGTCTTTGTTTGTTCAGTGCAGATGCAATGTTAACAGCTTGATATACAGGTTCATTACATTGGGAGGTATTTGAAGGAAGGCATATTTGGCTGATATTGAATAATTATGAATTTGCAATATCATGATGTTTGGAACCCTATCTTTCTCTTCCATTCACTGATGCTATACAATATGAGGAAATGATGTTCTGAGTCAGATGTTGTAGATTATTGTTTTATGATGTGTTACATTTGTTTAGGTTATGGAATATTTGCTTAATAATGCAAAGATGTGTTGCATTTCTTTATATTGCATTTTTAAACTGGATACTGAGTTACTTTGCCTGTTTAAAACAACCTGATTGGTCTACTAAAGAGCTGAACGTCCAATAGCAAGGAAGGAGAAGGGATGGGAGACTAGCAGTCAGAGAAAATAAATAGTAGGAGAAATCTGGGAGGAGCAATATCTAGGAACAAGTAAAGGAGGAGAATTCTAAGTGCCAGCCACCCAGCTACACAGCAAGCCAGGAAGTAAGAAGCAAAGAAAGGAATATATGATAAAGTTAAAGGCCCAGAGGGCAAAGGAAGACTGGATAATTTAAGTTAAGAAAAGCTGGCTAGAAATAAGCAAAACTAAGACATGGCACTCATAAGACAGAAAAGGACTCCGTGTGGATTTTTGGAAGCCGGGTGGCAAGCCCCTCGAAAGCTCAAAGAACAAAAAGTAAAAGAGCGAAGAGTAAAAGCAACCACCATCAATCAGGCCTTTCTTTAATGTATTTCTTACAGGCCAAAGAGCAATTGCTCAATCAATAGTAAATCAGAAACTCAAATACCAAGGGTCAAAATAACCATTTGATCTTTATATTGAATAAATTTTGCTATTTTATTATAGTATTTGAAAGGTGCCTACAACAGAAAAGTGTACTCAAGAATTTCTCTAATCCAACCAAAATTAGCAACAAAAGGCTGAGGATATTTTTGATCACACTAACCATATATCAGAACAACCATATCTGAGAAAAGCAATACATATTACCTTTGTTTAGTTGGGAAATCGCCTTGAAAACAAAGAGAAATTCCCGCATCCCTCAGTGATGGCATCAAGGATTCAGCCTTGAATTCTGAACCCAGCATCCATGTTTTCTTATCATTTCAGAACACTAGTACTCAGTGGGTTAGTCTAACAATATTCTAAATCACAATTAACAAAGGACTGAATCACTGAGAGCTAATACCCATTTAAATTCTACTGACTCAAGATACACAAATGATTCTTCCTACAGAAGAATGAAAATCAAGGGTGCATTTATTTAAAAACAAAACAAAAATGAACAAATGAACAAAACCCAGACTCCCAGGATATTCCCATATCCCTGTCTCATTGTGAAGACTTGTTTACCACAGACATAAAATATTTGTCTCATTACCTTTTTGGAGATGTCTGCCAGTTCTGAGTTGCAGGAACTAGGTAGGCATAGAATACTCAGGGCGATGCAAACAGACAAATTAGAAGATGTCATATAGTTGACTTCAGAGTTTTGCTCAATTTTGTACAATATCCCGAAAAGTTTTTTCAAAAGAAAGACATTCGGTTGGGGTAGTTGCTCTAAAAGACTGAACACAGAAATAAGTTATTATTTTAAAGCAATAAATTTTACCCATAAAATTATAAATATGAAGAAAGGGAACAGAGTGATTATCTGTATCTTATTCATGATTTTCTGAGAATCAAATGAAAAGTAGAATATGCCCTATAAATATTGCTTGGAATATCTCCCCAAAGTCAGAAATAAATAGAGAAATTTAATTAATGAATATACAATAAATATACACATAATGATGAGATTATAAGTGCGGGCTACTGTGATTCCCCAAACCATACTTCTTTTTTCAAAATGTCTTCTGTGTTTGTGAACAATTGAAACCATTTGTTGCCAGTCAATATTTTTAGTAAATGAGTCTGTGATATAAAATCTAATGTGTCTAAGCAAACATGACTTCTATTATTGTGTTAATAGTGTTCCAGCCATTAGTGGAGCATCACCTCTGTGCCGCAGCTACTTTCTTCTCTTCACACTCTTGGTCAAGGACACCAAACCATTCATCATATAGTCCAGACATCAGCACACTGCCTGGTATGTTTTGAAGAAATTCCTTACAGACATAGAGAAAATATTACATGGAAAATAAAAACCACAGAAATTACTCAAAATACTTTCAACTGTAAAAGTACATTTAGTTCCAACTTTGTTCCCAGTTCCCAACATGTCCCCTATTGAAGCCTTGTCTGACACATAAACCCTCTGAGTTTTGAGCAGAAACTGGGTAGAGAAAACTATCACACACTACAGAAATCAACATCTCATCTCAAGTTCCATTTTTAAATGTCAAAACACACATTATGTTCATTTCTTCATAGTCAGGGGCTTTATGCTTCTAACCCTAATGGCTCTGAAAATGTGATCTAATTGCAGGGACCCATGGGCTCATAAGCAAGGGCTGAGTAAGCAGACTTTCTTTCATGTGCTGTGTTTCCTGAGAGGAAATGCTTCTAGTAACATCCTGTAGGTGGTGGTGGAAATGGAATGCGTGTGACTGCGTGTAAATGTCCTAAACTGGGCATGGGACACTTCATAATACGTGGAAAGCACAGTGGTATGCACCTGCAATCTGTGAACTCAGGAGAGGAAAACCTAAACCTCAAGTTAGATGGCAAAGCAGCAGCCTGCAAAACTCCTTACTAGCTAAACCTGAGTGGAGCCTTAAGGTTTCGTCATTAAAAGATTAAGAAGATTTCAAATCATCTTGACAGTTTCCAGCCACATGTTGTTTGTACTGGTCACATGGATTTAACTTTCAAGAAATGTGCCAAGTTACTTTTATTACTACACATTAAGAATTATTCCGTTGTCAATTATCTAAAACTGTCAAGTAATTTTAGAGCTGTCCCATGTACCAGGCATAGATTGAAGTAACTGAGATAGGCCAGTGAAGAAACTGTACCAGTTACCCTTTCTCTTATCATTAGTATATAATAGATACACAAAACCCACCTTGGCAGTTTGCATTGTTTAACATGTTCTTACAAATGGGTCTTACAAATGGGAAACAGAAAACACTGTGGCTGGTGCAAACAGTCTGGGAGGAGACAGTATCATCTTTGCCTGATGGCATTGAACATGTACCATTTTCAGAACAGGCTAATCCTCTGAGGATTCCTGAGCCAAAGTGCACCAAGGAAAATTGCTGTTGAGCTACTGCGCATACACAACTCATTGGCAGTTCCTACATGGTGCTGATAGCATATTTAGTAGCAGAGTAGGCTAATTATTTAGGATGTGAAATGATAGTATGAAAAGAAATTTAGAGTTTTTAATATACGTGTTCCTGTATCATCAAATCTATTTCAGTTTTGTACTTCATAGAGGCTATACCTGAACTGTGTTACTTTGTCTGCTTTAAGCCATTTCTGATATTCATTTTGTAGCCAGACCATAATGAGGGTCATAGAAATACTGTATAACAGGGATGATTAATGTTTTATATATATATTCAAATATATATATATACACATATATATATATTTGAAGCCATTAGAAGGTTAATATATTTTGGAGTATGAATTGTTTTGCTATTGTAATGTTTCTCCTTCAAAAAACTTACATAATTTTGGTTTTATCTTTTTCATTCTATCATTCACTTTTGCATGCATCAATGCAAGTTTCAGAAATCAAAACACACCTGACTAGGCCTGCAACAAGGTGACTCTCATGGGTCTCTATAAAATGACAGTAAATGCACTATTATTTTGAAACAAGTGTCCCATGAGAAAGATGGAGGAATCAAATTAAAGATGCTTAGTTACATTACTGTCCATTGTGACTGGTTTATGCTGGATCCTGATGTTGTGAATGTCAGAGGAACCTTTAGGCTTGTCAGACTTCATTCGTGTCTACCATACTTCAAGACTAAACAGAATGAAGGCAACTACTCACACAGATTCAGAGGACTCCTGAGTGCAGCGGATGCGAGGATTCTCCCTACCTTTAAGATAGATGCTACCACAGGGACACTTTCATTGTTCAAGTTCACTTCTGTCCCAGAATTCAGTCTTTCTTTTAGGGCTCGGAATGCTCTTATATCACCTGATGTTCTGAAGATCCCTTTAGTGATTGGCCCCTTTTCACTAATAAAGGATAGTATGTCCTGAGAGGAAGAAAGGGAAGCATCTGTCACTCTATCTGCAGCACAGAGCATGATTTCCTTCTTCTTGAGAACCAGGCCAATGGTGTGCACAGGTGCAGTGAATGAACTGGTATGGATGAAGAGGACCTTGAACTGGATTTGGCGCTTCTATCATCTGTGGTACTCAACCCACCTTAATGTTAAGGCATTACTTATTTACTTATATCAGGTTTTCCACAACAGAAAAGTGATTTCTGCAACTTATCCAACACACAGTTTCTGGTGAATAGCACCCTCTTACCTTCCTAATCATAAGCCAATGATTTGATGCACACTTGTTACTCCACTTGAGGATAGAATCGAGTGGGGGTATTTAGGAGAAGCAGGATTTTGTCCTTAGGACAGCCAGAGGACCATGTGAGACCTACCAGAACTGCTGTGGGCAGATTGCCATCCTCACAAATGGCAGTCAGATCATTTCCAAAGAGTTTTCCTGTCTTAGCAACTGGCAGGGCTGTGCATAATTGGTCCTGGTGATGCACAGAGCCCCTGTGGAACAACCGAGATATGAAAGGCCATCTTTTCTTAGCTCTGGGCTCCTCTGTATCTAAAGAGGAGATGATATCATTATATGGGGTACTTTAATTTATGTTACTGATTTCCAGTTGTATAATGTTCCTGTGTAATGCATACAATCAAAGTAGTAATCATTTGTATTATATAATGCCCCACATTCTAAAATTGGCTGCTCATTCTGTCATTGTGTATGTTCTCCTTCTCTATAGTCTACGCTGTTGTTAATCTTAGAGACTTGAACTGAGTGTCCTCTAGTGGGAATCTCACAATTCAACGCTGTCTGACCCCACATTACATCATGAGATTCTTGATGCCTAGTTGAACAAGCACCTGTGGTATGTACAGTCAGATGCTTTCGTGATCACATCCTTACTCATAGTCACACTCCCGGTGTTCAGATCAAGCAGTGTTCCATTCTTCTCAAATGTCAGAGTGTGTCTCTTCCCATTCTTAGCTTTCTTGTTGAGCTTTTTGAAGAACAGCTATCAAATTTCTTTTGTCATTAGCATATGCCCTCATAGGAAAGTGTGCATGACTACATTTGTCAGCCAAACTCTGGGTCCTTGCCCCTATAGTGTTAACTCAAAGCTGAAATCAAAGTTCCTTTTTCTCTTCTAAGATTGCTTTTATAATATTGGACACAATGAAATCTTAAATAAGTTAGTTACAACAAATGAATTCAATGTAAACAAAGGGCTCACATAACAAAACACAAAATAAGCAGTCTTCCTCAGCATACCATATTGGTTGGCTGCCCAATACCAAATACTCAGACCAAAATTACAAGTATATTAATACAGACTTAGTAGGATGTGTGAGTGTGTGTGTTCATGTGCGTGTGTGTTTATACATGTGTGTGTGTAGTAATTTTTTAAAGGGAAGAATTTGAAAACAATCAAAGGGGTTAATTGGGAGGTTTTTGAGAAAATATAGGAAAATAATGAAAGTATAGTATACTTTGAAAAAATATTTAAATAAATTCCAAGGCCCCAGTACATAAATATCAGGTCCATTTCTAGTCTAGACTCAGGTTTAAAGACACACATAAAACCCAGTTATTGGGGCTGGAGAGATGGCTCAGAGGTTAAGAGCATTGCCTGCTCTTCCAAAGGTCCTGAGTTCAATTCCCAGCAACCACATGGTGGCTCACAACCATCTGTAATGAGGTCTGGTGCCCTCTTCTGGCCTGCAGGCATACATGGAAGGAATGCTGTATACATAATAAAAAAATAAATATTTAAAAAAAAACAGTTATTTTGTGAACTGAAAAAAGATTAGAGACTGGGCTAGAATTCTAAGTCCATTTCCACTCAAGCCTAGAACAGATTATCTCCAAATCAATACATACAGCTTTTCTGGATAGCTTTCATGACAGGTTTCTCAATGTACAGTTATTAAGGCATTTTCTGCTCTGATCATGAAACCACATGTTGGGAAACATATGAGGACCCAGGTCTTAGATGTCATAGTCTAATGGGACCAAAGATGTGTGCACACATGTTTATGTGTATGCAGTGCCTTGGCATACCAGCTTACGGTGACTATTTCCCTGGAAGAATTAAATGTTCTCCCCATAGACAAGCTAAATCTTGCAGCAATTAGAGTTCTCTTAAACATGACCTGGGGCATATTGTTTTGTTTTCGTTTTTGTTCTCGACAGTGCCCCCTTTCGAACTAAGAAATGACACAATGCATAGATTTTTTTTTTTGCAGGATAGAAATTGGAAGTGAGAAAGGACACATGAAGGAAGGCAATGGACTCACCGCTCTGCTTCTCACTTCTTGCTGCTTCTCTGGGCTTTAGAATGAATCGTCCCTGTAAATCTGGTTGTTCCACATACAGCCCAGGGAGGGCAGGAAAAGCTGTGAAATTTCTTGATTCCCTTCGATTGAAGGTATTTAGAATGTCCCTCATTATAATGTCATAGGGATGCTCATGCCCTATGAGAGGAAAATAAGAATGAG
Organism: Ondatra zibethicus; assembly: GCA_004026605.1. Lineage (NCBI taxonomy): Eukaryota > Metazoa > Chordata > Mammalia > Rodentia > Cricetidae > Ondatra > Ondatra zibethicus. The sequence goes on from PVIU01009332.1 coordinate 43,872, forward strand.
CTGTAACTAATAGTAATGAATGAGACAAAACCTGCCAATGAGTTTTACCACACACTGTTATACTGTGCTCTGGTCAGAGTAGACTGGGCGTCAGTGGCCTTCCTGGGATACGCTGATCAGGGAAGGATGTGTAAGTTGAGATCTCTAAAAACAGAGAAGAAAACTTTGAACTTGTCACTTTGTTTGAAGAACATAGGCCCTTCAGTATACTGTATAGGGGTGACTTTTGCTGTGCTCCCCGGTGACAGGTTTAAGCGCTGCTGGTTTCTGCCTTGATATCAAAATTGTTGCATCATTGGACTCTTACTTCAATTGTCTAGCATGGAAAGGAAAGATGTTTCTATGGTTTGGGAACAGGTAATCTTTAAGTAATTCTATTAACCGTGTCAAGCACTGCTCTGTTCAATATTTTTATCTGTCACATATATAAAGAATCTCAGTATGACAACATGGTTTTCAGAAGCAGTGGACTGGATGACTTTTGCTTTTGTACTCCCATGTTCACAGTTTTTCTTCTCTTTTGGAGGAATTCCTTGCTTAGCCTAGATATAGGTGGGGAGGGCCTCGATCCTGCCTCAAAGTGATGTTTCAGACTTTGTTGATTTCAAATGGAAAACCTTACCCTCTCTGAGGAGTACATGGGGGGGGAGGAGGAGGGAAGGGAGTGAGAACTGTAGATGTAAAATGAGAAAAGAATTTTTTTAAAAAAAATTAAAATGATTTGGCTAGAAACATAAAGCAGACAGACAGACAGACAGATAGATAAAAATAAAAAGCAGAAGAACCAGACATTTTTGACATATGCCTGTATTCCCAGCATTTATTTGATTGTGACATTGTGGACCAGGAATCCCTTACCTACCTGGCTCAATATCAATATCCTGTGTTATAAAGAAACAAACTATCCAGTGTGAAAGTGAATTATGCCCCTGATGTTGCCCAATGTACTGAAATCCTGAAAGTAAATATTGTAAATAAAATAGTATAATTTCAGTTTATTTTGAATAATCAAGAATATGCACACAGATTGTTCTCAGGATACACGAGAAAGGTTTGAACAGTTTTCTCTAGTCTCCAACAGATACCCTCATTGTTACTTGTCTGAGGGTCACTTCATGTCTTAGAACATCACCTTTTCAGTAGCTATTGAAAAGTCAGCTCGTGAGCAGACTCGGTAATCTCACAATTTTAATTCTTATCCTAATGCTTCTGATAAATCTTCTATTACTATTCTACGTGTCAATATTCTTGTGAAAAATTCCAGAAAAATGTAACATAAGGAATCACAGGTGATGAAGTCAGGTAGGCTTCAAGAGTCTGAACATTATATCTCTCATTCAATGGGGAAATACAGGTTCTAGAGATGTGAGCTGCCTGTATTTACATGGGTTCAGAGAAATGGCTAGATCTCTCATGTTCATTGCAAAACAGTAGCTATATAGTTAGGAGCAAACAAAACATTCTTTATATAAAAATTTTTAAATTCTATTTTTGACTTATGTATGTAATTGTGTTTTGCTCCCATGTATATCTGTGTACCATGTTATGCCTGTGGGTGTTGTGAACTGAATCCAGGTCTTTGAAAGACAACAAGTTAACTAGTGTTGTTAATCACTGAGACAACTCTCTAGTCTCTCTGATTGTTTTTAATCTTCAACAAATGAAGAATTTTAATTATTTTTCTTTAGAAACAAGATACCCAAAGTCTTGGTTTCTTTGTCTTTTTATGAAAATTCTGTTTCTCAGGTGGAGTGTGTAGGAAAATTCCAGTTTTTTTCACCAGTTCATAAAATGTTGCCTAAATAGATGGTATCATGTGTCTGGCTATATTAAGTAGTTGGTAATTATGAATTAAAGAATGAAATAATGTTTAAGTTATTTATTTTAATGTCCATTTAACTTTAAAACTGAATGATGAAAATGTTAAGAATTCAGGGTGAGAACATTGAACTTGGTTAGTCCCTCTTTATATTTCCCTATTGCTTACCTTGTAGTAGGCCTGGGGCTTTTTCATAGCCATGACAGAACCACAGTTGGTAATCTTGAGCACTCTGGGAGGCAAAAAGATCCAACCATCACACATAGCCATTTAAGGTGGACTCTGAAGAATACCTTTCCCAAGCATTCCCAGCTCTCTAGCAGGAAAGTCATTAGGGACAGTACTAATGGTATTTCTTCTGACTACAGGTTTGAGTCATCTGGGTTGATCTCAGCAGACAACCCTGGGTACTTGCACAACCTGTCTGATGGAGCCTAGATCTTTTGATCCACAGTAGGATCTGAATAACCATGGAATAAGAAATTGCATTCACCCATCAACTCTTACCAAGAAAAATGCTATTCCTAGATCTGTTATATCTGTTTGTCCACACTGAGTGTGGAATACTGAAGTTTGACTTTAAATGCCCACACAACCTAGTATCCAGAGAGCCATACACCCTCAGTGCCTATGATTTCTTGATCAAAGTATCACTTGAAAGATGTGGTAACTTCAGTGACATTGGGCAAAATAGACAAAATCACTGAGGTTTGAGGGATGCCTCTGAGTAAAAACAGCTTTGACTTTCATTCAGAGATGTCCAGTCTATGGAGATGAAGGACATGTGTCTAACCTAGAAAAATAGGTCAGATGCTGAAAACAAGTTCCACAATCTAATTACTGCACACAATGCAATGTATCCATGAAACAACCATCTAAATAGAATATTCTTTGAAATATTTAGCACCGTAGAGGAATGGGTAAAGGGAAAATATACTTCAACTGGAGTTATCACTAATTGTACTTTATTGTTGATTCCTGATTAAAAACAATGACATTGTCCTACAGAAGTCTTAATCATTAAAACTAGCAGTTATACACATTCACGCAGACAAACACAGCACTACCACACCCCTATACACACACAAAGCAAAAGAGAGGGACCTGGACAAAGAGAAAGATAGAGAGAGAGAAATTATACAAACTCACAAAGGTGATAGAGCGGGACATACACACATACAGAGACACATATGCACAAAGAGAGATGTAAATACACAGAGATACACATGTATGTTTAAGCACAAAAATACAAAGATATACACAGATATGTATGCATAGAGAAAGAAGATAGACAGACAATATGCACAAAGATTACAAAAAAGAGAAAAAAAAGAACACACCCAAACACATATACCCTACAACTCCACACACAAAGAAATGAAAAAGCAAGGAATGGGAAAGAGAAGGAATTACATAACAATTAGTAACTTCAGTATAATTAAAAAGAAAGGAAAAAGAAGAAAAGCCTCATTCCCTCTAAGATTGGCAGTCTTTAAATCTGGTATGTGTGTGTATGACTAAATTTTGTCCATTATTTTATACAATAAAAGGTGTTAATTCTATAGTGAGACTAAATGGATAGCTCAAGACCACTGGGCTATGAGTTTCATTTCACAAGAACCTTAAATGGCCAAGAAAATATCCAAGATAAATGACCCTCTAAAATCTATTATTGTATCTTTGAGCCTCAGTTCCAAAATATTATTTTAAAATATGACTTGTAAATTTATCTTGATCACGTTTTTATGTAAATATTTATATGCACATTTGCACATATGTGAATCTAGAAAACAAAACTCAAATGTATCTGAAGTAGCTTGACAGTAACTTACAGGCATTCCTATCATAGGGAGTAACTTCTGGATGATATCATTCACTGTCTCCAAGTCTGTTGTTGTTACATATAAAGGCTATAAAGATGCAGAGAAAATGCTATAAAATAACTTGAAAACATGTTATTCATTGTTATTGTCTAACCATCACTTATAATCTACAAGCCATAATGACATCTCTAATGTAGAATAAATATCTTGTTTTCTTCCCATTCTATATCTAACCCTAGAAGACTGTCAGTAATATGTTTATTTTAACTTTAAGTACTTAGGTACTGGTTACTTAGTCATTTAAGCAAAAATTATTTCTTTTGGGGGGAACTATAGATAATGTGGATCAATCTTGTTTCATGTTACTTTCTACATATCACATATGAAATACATATAGGCATGGCATACACATATACCCCTTACAAAAATGCTGTCTAGATTCTCAAACTCTCTTCCTATGTCCCCATATTCCATTGCTCTACAAACTTCCTGTCACTCTCTGGTAATGGACTTGCAGTTTCATTTTTTGTTTTATATTCACATACACTGGCACGGTTTGGGATGTCCTCAGTGAATATTGGGAGTTTAAAATGCTTCCTGTACCCCTTTGTGGCTTCATTAATGGATCTGTTCAAATGCAATAAAAACATACAATACAGTAATGAATTTGCTAGTAGCTTATTTTGAGCTAATCATTGTTAGTATTTTATTAATATCATTAATGTAAAACTATAGGTTCAGAAATATGCATACAGATTAGGGAATATTCAAAAGTATTTCAGAAACAAAGACATGTTTAGGTAATAGCTTGTTGCCCTAAGTTATGATTTTAGAAGCATAGCCAGTCCTCAAAATATTTTGTCTGCAAGAGAAGGGCAGGAACCTGCTTCACTTCACAATGGGAAGCAGCAGATGGACTGAGTGTTCATGGTAAAGAAATCTGTATTGAGGGGAATTTAAAATAAGTTTGTAGAGTACTGTTTACCCCAATATATACGGTAAAGAGGAGAAAGTGAAGAGAATGGCAACCAGAAATTCCTCAAAGTTAAACAAACTATGTGTATTAATAGGAGAAATTAGAGCAGTAGTCAGGGACTATCTAATCAACAGCACATTTGAAGACAGTCTATCAGATTTTATAAATATATCTATATGTAGGAATATGTATTTATATTGATAAATATCATGATTTATGTTACAGGCTAGAAATTACCTTTATGCAACAAAGAAAAAAATTATCTTAATAGACATGGGTGTAAATCAACAAGAGAACTTCTATATGTATATGTTTATATATAGATATATAGATAAATCTATCCATTTAAAGTAAGTCTGGAGAGTACAGTTTACCACACATATAGGGTAAAGGGAAGATGTATAGATATATAGATACATAGATAGGTATATATATACAAATACAGAAATATAGCATATATATATAAATATACCGATATGTAGCATATATCTATATATTTATATATAGATAGCCATGCATAAATATACATAAATAGATATGCATATATACATATATGTACATATGTGCACATGTATAGGTTAGATATATAAATGTATCTGTATACATTTATATCTATATAGATACATATCTATATAGATATGCATATACAGATAGATAGATAGATAGATAGATAGATAGATAGATAGATAGATAGATAGATAGATAGATAGACAGGCAGGCATATATACTTAAAATGGAACACAGAATGCCATACCCATGCCACTAAGGAATAAAGTATGAATGCTAGTAATATACCTTTGGAGAAAACAATACCACCGATCTTTCTGTTCAATAGAACTGTAATGTAAAACGTGGAAAACATTTAGACTCTTGAAATATTTACGCTAAGATTTTTAAGACTATACATCATAAAATATATTATGGGTCAGTTTTCCTGAGTGAGGGCACAGGTGTAGGTGGCATTCTCCACAGGACCGGGGCCCTGGTTAACCCGTTCTTTCACTGGAAACCTCACAGGATAGGAAGTTCACTACAGTGTGGAGGCTGGTTGTGAATTTCACAATTTTTATTTCCCCTTTCTCACAAACCTGTGCCACATATTGTTTTTATACATAAATTTAATATGTGATTTTTCCCCACTTTATGAAAATCATGATCCATGCTGGGAAGAACATTTGTGCACAGACTTTTCTTCTCCCTTTGCCATGGTCCTACATTCATGTTTGGGGCTGCATAGTCACATGGAAATGCTCTCTAATTTCCTATGAAACCATGGACTGATTTTTACACAAAGACTGGCACCATGAACTGCTCACCCACGTTTTAATCTGCCTGCAACCAGTTTTATCAGAAGGGTGATTGTGCCTGTGATTCCCAACCTGCACATGGACGCAGACAACATATCTATTCTCACCATTACAGACAGTGACACAGCAGGCAACTTTAGAGGCACTTAGTGCTATGCATGATTGGAAACAACTGATCTATATTTCATTAAATGTGAATTAGTCTAAATAAGACTTCCTGATTTTACTCCTTCATGAAAAGAGAAGTTTAACGGAAATGCTGTCACGGAACTCTTCATACATCCCTAAATACAATACTTCCTCTCAATTTCAATGTGGGAGAAACACTACACAACAACTATAGACATTCTTCAGGGACATTAGCAAGGGAAGAGAAAGTGTTCAGAGAATGTCACAGAGATGATCTTCTTCCTCAAAGATACCAGAGGAAATTCTTTCCCTGGGTAAGAGCAAACTCACGGGTCCTAGGAAGTTTATAAAACTTGCAAGTGCTTGTGTTAGTTGAGTCAATTCTGTGATGAGGTTAGACGTTTGGACAGAAGAAAGAGGAGGGTCCTAATTGGGGGTTGCCTGTGATGAATTCTTCATGTAGACACAAATGAAAAATGCTACTGCATGCTGCCCAGAGCAGGTGTTTGCTACAAAATCCTGTGATGCCAAGAATTGCACTCAAGGTATTCCCGGTATGCCATGATTACATCCTCTCATGAAAGATAAGAATGTGAATCTGACATTTACCTGCAATCCAGAAATTAACCCTGACTCTGATAGTCTAGTGACACTGGTCCTCATGAATTGACTCTAGACACCAAAGGTATCCCACTGCACAAACCTTCAATACCTAAGCTTCAATGAGTAATTATGTTTATCTGTACAATTAAAGACAATATTTTTAAATAAATTCACTTGGGAGTATAGTTGTATTTGTCAAATATGATTATACTATACAATATTTCTGGAGAGAGAACAATTTGTTTACTTTCAAAATCCAGACAATACCAGATTGTTTGGGGAAGAAGAACGTGGAGATAGAGTAAGCCCTTGTCCTGTCCACATCCTTCAAAGGACAGAATGCATCTCATTTCTACCCTAAGGATCTTGTGGAGTCCTGATGAACACCACAGATGAGAATCTAAGGAATCAACTTACATGAAGAAATGTGTGTGGTGGAAAGTACAGAAAACCAGGGTCATCATGGGAGGGAAAAGCTTGAGTTGGTATATAATCAGGCTAAAATGATTTCACAATTTGTAAACATTCTGGTTAATTGATTTGGGTTTTTTTTCCTTGTGAATAAAACAGGATTAAGTTGACTGACAATTTCCACAACCGGCCTCTTGTTAACACAGCTCCAAGCTATAGGTCTTACCGAAAGGTGGCCACAAAATTTCCCACGGGCCAGGACAGGAGAATGGACTTGCGAGCAGAGCTGTCTCTGCCGACTATGTCTACATAGTCACCCATCCACAGGTAACTCAGTGGGATGACATGTTTGGTCTTAAACTTTCTCTTACGCCTGAAAGAGAGTCATGGCACTGTGTTAGTTTGCTTTTCATTGTAGGTGGAATTACTTGTGCTAAGATCTAGTTCTTCCTGCTCCAGAGCAGAGGAGGACTCATCCATTTCTGTCATCCCAGCACAGCTCATGTCGTGTAGATGTAGATATAGATGTAGACTTTGTGCCTTCACAAAATCTATGCTGATGGAAGTTACAGGGTTCACACTTTTTCATGGCCAAGAATAGTCATAGAATGGTCTTTATGATTGATGAGTGTTCAGAATGACCATACCGTGTCATTTAAAGGCATGGCATTTTTAGAAAGCCGTGTGTTACAATATTCTACCATCTTTTTAGTTAAGAGCTAAACTCTTCTGCTTATTTTCTTCCATAACTTCAATACCAAGAAGTTAAATAATGTTTTATATTTTACTTAAATGACTCCATTTAATGACCTTTTCATAATAAATAATAGAGGAACATTGCCTGACGTAACAAAATTTTTATTCCTTTGGCCTTTTCCTTGTACTAGCAAGTCATGTCAGCAACTGCTCAGGAGAACCTGAGCTCAGTACAGCGCCCCTTTATTAAACCCACGAGGTGCATCTCATACAACTAAGCACAATGAGGATTTGGTTTTCCTATAACCTAGTCAAAGGGCTAAAAATATGTCTTCCTATCAAGTTTTCTGATGAAATCAAAACTGTTTTTGAGAAACAATCATCTTGGGAGCATTGGGTTTCTTTCTTATATTTTTTGTGTGGAGTTTGTTTTTTTGATACTTTCACATGTGTATACAATATGTTCTGATTATTTTCTATCACCCTCTCTTCTGTTCCTTCTATCTCTTGACAACTCTTTTTCCCACTACTGTGCTTTTTTAATATTTTTTTAATGATGGACTTTGTTTTACCCGGTGCATTTGTTGCGTGAACCTGGACATGGAACTCTTTCTACTGGAGACTTGTGAGCTAGTAGGCGGTTACACAATTGAAGATAAAGACTCCTTGTTCTCAGATTCAGAAGACAATATGTCAAAGTACTACCTCTGACTCAAAAATCCTACATGGAAATTTATCTAAAATCCAAAATATATGAAGACTAAAATAATACCACAAAGAAATTTAGGCCATCCCATCTAATGTAACATGCTGTACTGAAAATACAAGCATATCATGTAACATTTACTTCAGAATACACACACACACATACACATACTTACCTATGTCTCAAATATATGAAACATCTGTATTCTCTTTTGCTTTTAACCCTCAAGACACCTAATCCCATATATATTTATATGCAATTTGATAATATATATGAAATAATATATATGAAATGCTTAAACAGGAAACCACTAATTATAATATTTTAGGTATATAATATTTAGGTAAATAATAAAAATAATCCCATATAAACTTGACAATCCTCATTCCAAAACATATACGACTGTTGTAGGAGGTCTTTCTGTATTTCTCTTGCTTTCATTGGTTGAATAAAGAGACTGCCTTGGACTTTTGATAGGGCAGCCCTTAGGTGGGTGGATTAGACAGAATGGAATTCTGGAATAGGAAAGGCAGAGTCAGGGAGAGCCGCCGCCATAAAGCTGCCAGGTCAGACACGCTGAATCTTTCCCTGTAAGCCACGACTCGTGGTGACACACAGATTATTAAAAATGGGTTAAACAAATATGTGAGAGCTAGCCAATAAGGGGGCTAGAGCTAATGGGCCAGACAGTATTTAAATAAATACAGTTTCTGTGTAATTATTTCGGCGGTAGGGAGCCAGGTGGAAGGACACAGCCCGCACGCCTCTTACTACAGACGACAATCTCAAAATTACTTTACTTGCTGTCGTAACTCAACAGAAGAGAACAAATCTTTTGACCTTTAAGAAAGTCAACCATTTTACTTTCATTTATTCTCAAAAGCACTTACTTTCACAAACTACGCTCATGTAGCAAATATCAGTATTTTCTTTTGTATTTCAGATGTCTTTACTACTATCTTGTTAAAATAAAATGTGAGGATTTCCAGCTGTGTACTGAAGGGGAGCTGAGGGGAAAGGACTGGAAAGATGGACAGCTTGGTGGACAGACAGCCACTGAATTCTTTCATCCTTGCTGCAGTCAGGCACTAACCAACCATCAGTCTGTGGGCTGGGAACTTTGGGTGACTGTTGAGGGTTGAAGGGAAAATGAACCCGGTAGGTTGTGTGTTTATTGTAGATGAGAACTCTCTCCTGCAGCCTTCGTTATCGTCGTGTGCTTCCACATTTTCCTCCTTCTCAGTTTTGTTGCTATTCTTTCCACAGGATCAAACAGCAAAACAGCACGTTAAATAATTCATGTTTTAAAAATATGACTTAAACATTTGTTGAAATAGAATGAGAAATATTTTAGGGGAAAGTCTATTAAACCTCAACCCGACTCAAAGATTTATAGGCCAATAAAGAGTTTTGACAGTAAGATAAATATTCTCCCCCTACAGAGAGCATATAGACATCCCTGAAAACACACACACACACGTGTGTGTGTGTGTGTGTGTGTGTGTGTGTGTGTGTGTACATACAGACTGAATAGGTTATATTTAGTTAGTATACATAGAATATATAGCATATATGTATATACATGTTTCTTAACAGACATATATATGTAGCAAACAATAAACAAGAAGCCATGATTTTGAAAGATGGCAAGAAGGAGAATATAGGAGGACTTGTCAGGAGGAAAGGGAAGGAGGGAATGTTAATGAAGTACTTATAATTTCAAACAATAAAAGAAATAAAATCCTATTATAGTTTTATACAGTAAGGCCTAACCAAAGTATAGCCTCTCATAGTAAGGAAGGCACGATGCACATACTCACAGGTTGTTAGACACAACCAACACATCACTGAACAAGGAGAGGTGTTGTTTCTTCCTTCTCCAGCCTCTTCTCAGTTCCACAGGACCTTGGCATAGCAAGGTTCGATGTTCCTCTCCCGTGGCTTTTTCCTCAAGGATTTCCATTTAGGGGGAAAAAAGGCTTCTCCTAGTGCAGGTCTCCAACTAAAACAACAGGTGTTCAGTGGTTGTTATTTCATGCTGAATTTCACAGGATAAAGAGATTAAAGCACAGGCGCAACTCCCCAACTGCACTCTGTTGAATTGTCAACAGTTTAAAAATATAACCGAAAAGAAGAGATTGCTTAGGAAAGGGAGGATTGGGAAGATTTTGCAGGAGTGGGTCCTTTTTCAGAAGGTTTCTACTTTAGAGTCATGGGAAAAGTTTGAACAGTGTACTGGTAGGGTCTTGGGAAAGTGGTTCTCAACTTTTCTAACACTGCAACCCTTTAGTACAGTTCCTTATGTTGTGGGGCACCCCAACTATAAAATTATTTTCTTGCTACTTCATAACTGTAGTTTTGCTACTGCTATGAATCTATTAGAATCATGAGACATGCAGAATATCTGATAAGGGACCACCAACAGATCACCACCCACAGGTGAGGACCACTGGCCTAGAGTGAGGAAAGGGCTGAGTGATGGAATTCCATCTCATTTGAAATCACTCTTAAAATTTGAATAATAAATTCATATTTTTAAAAAAGTATTGGGATCTATCAACATCATTCAGGATTTAAAATAAAAGAGGAAACGCATCACAAGGCATCCTATTGAAGAGAAGAAATATTCACACACTAGTGGGATTCAGAAGAGGGAAGCGATCAATGTCAAACATTAATGAAGGCTTAAGTATGTGACTCCTGAAAAATGGCCATTGGATATCAACATGGATATCATTGCTAACCCTAACTGCAATAATATGTGTGCAATAATAGGCGGAATACTTGTGTAAAACCTTGTGATATACCTATTTATCCTCAAAGATTCTCAATTCTTAATTCTTTTTTCATCCCACCAGGATCCATGTGGTAAAGGCAGCATACAGACTTCACCAACACTGTGAATCTTACAGTGTAACACATCCAAGAGTCACAGGAGACTTTATAAACAAATGTAACTTAGTGAGACAGTCAGTCATTCACAGAAAAGTCAGAAAGCTTTGAAGACTATGGAGGAGAGACGCATGCTTAGAAATAAAGCCTAGCGGTCACAATAAAGGATTGTGACCGAAACAACCTGAGAGATAGTCTGTAAACCTGACAGTTAAATGTGTAGTATAGCTTGGACACATAATAATCATAGAAATATCATATAAAACTAGAATGTCCATGTGTTTAAAATGATTGAACTTTGGTGATAGTAATAGTTTGTACCTTCTGCAAGCTCTGTGTTTTAACTGATATGTGTAACTAACAGTACTAATTAAGATAGCAAAGCCCTACCAAACTTTAAAGTTCTTTATAAAGATTTTCTGTTGTGTAATTCCGATTTAAAAGGATTGATATGTTAGAGTGTATTAAATTAAAAAAAAACAGAACGTAATCTATGTATTGAAATGCCATAATCAAACCCATTCCTTTGCAGCCGAAAGTAAATAGATGTAAAAAATTACAAGCAGGTTTTCCTAATGATTTATAATAATTAGGTCTCAGGGAACACATATATTGAGAAATTCCAGACTTGTGGCCCTGCACAAGATGGACTATAGAATGATTTCTGGTGGTTGGAATAAACAAAGAAAAAAAAAAAAACAAACCAAAGCAAAAAAAAGTAGCATTCATCAAGAATTTGAGAAATGGTTCTTGACTAGCAAAAGGAGTCATTTCCCTCGCCTCCATTGACCTTTGACTCCTATCAGGATATCAACACCCATGTTGCCTTCCAGTTCCCTGTGTCTCTATTCAAAAGTGCTTGTTATATATCTCACAGCCCCCACTTTCCCGTTTGCCCACAACCACTCCCATCGCCTTCTGCACTATACAAACTCCCAAAATGTTCTAGAACTCACCTTGCTCTATTTATAAAGTAAGGTAAATTTCCTCTGCCCAGGTATCTCCACAATTCTACCTTCTTTCACAGACAGTTTTGGTAACATCAAGTCTGTTTCTTTTTATTTCTGCTATGAACTCTTCCAAATGCCTCTGAACATCAACACTCTCTCTTATCCACAATAAAAATTTCCCTGTGATTATAATGCAGCTTCCCCAGTGGTTTCTTTCCTGTGCCATGCTCATACAGTTTGAATACTCAATGCACATCTTTAAGTGAATATAACTCTGTCCAAAATATATGTTATAGATTTCAAGGAATATGCACAGAAACACCATAGCTTCTATTTAGCACTAAGATCCCTGTGATCAAACAGTCAAAAGGGGCAACAGCCTACTGTTTCCTCTCACATGTCAAACATATGTCCTCATATATGTAAACATATGTTAAAAATAGGACCAACTCAATTTCATGATAAAAATTAAAGTAAAAGAGTAGTTCTGAGAATCATTCCTCTCTAATCTGAATCATTGGCAAGATATTAGGAAATGATTCTAAAGAACACAATATATGTTGGAAACTATAACAATATGATGAAAACCAGAGAGTTCTTATATTTTGGGTTGAAATCTGACAGGTTTCTAAGAAATCGTTGTGGTTATAATGGATAAAACATTTAGAAGGATCAGAAAATAATCATCTTACAACTTGGACAGATAATTTTGTAGATTAACACACAGTATTCTCCTGTGTATCTGAGACCATACCTCCCCTGACATAATTGTATTTGTTTAGGGAATTGGTACTAAATATTGCTAACATGGATAGCTTTTCATGAAGCCACTGCTGAGGTAAGAATTATCTCAAATGATCTGGAGTAATCAAGACAGACACTTGCTGTTACCATTAGTCTATCATGACAAACAAAACTACTTATTAAAATAATACCTTCACAGTGGAGCCTGGAATGGAGAACCTTTCAATGACCGTGAAATTATCTTTTCCTTCCTTGGCACTAAGCACCAAAGATGGCCACAGCAGTTGGTAGACCAACCACTGAAGTCTGAGGACTCTTTAGTAGTCAGGGAGACAGACCACTCTGATGTCAACATTCTAAGGCTCATGCCCTAACTCACAAAGTGACACATGCATTTCCTTGCATGATTTGGCTTGAAATAATATTTTTGAGAAACTGTTGATCCACAAGTGTTTCTAAGGAGCACCAGATTTTCACAACCATAGATAGATAGATAGATTTATACATACGAATGGATATAGATTAATAGAACGATAGATGATAGATTGAAAGATGCAAATAGATAGAGATAGAAATATAATACTTCATGATACCTTTAGTCTATCAACTAGACAGATAGACAGAAAAAGAAGTATATTTATAGATAGATAGATAGATAGATAGATAGATAGATAGATAGATAGATGGATAGATGGATAGATAGATATAGATGTATAGTTATAGATTGTTTCATGATACCATTAGTCTATCATAAGAACCATAACCACTTATTAAAAATAACTTTACAGTGGACCCTGGAATGGAGAAACTTTCAATGAATGTGAAATTATCTTTTCCTTTCTTGGCACTAAGCACCAAAGATGGCCACAGCAGTTGGTAGACCAACCACTGAAGTCTGAGGACTCTGTAGTAGTCAGGGAGACAGACCACATTCATAGTCAACATTCTAAGGCTCATGCCATAACTGAAAAAATGACACGGACATTTTATTCTTCAACATTTTGGCTTTTAAAAAATATTTTTGAACTATTGTTAAGCCACAATTGCTTGTTTTAACTATAGGTTTTCATAACCATTGGCAGATAGATGGATAGATAGATAGATAGATAGAATCATTAGCAATGTGCCTCCCCAAACTCTTGTGTACTAACGTAATAAGACACACAGGACTATTTTCTGTTGCTCACTTTTTTGAAAGGACAAATGGCCTAAGTATGAACTGTTTGTCCTCTGCTCACGGGAACCTTGTAGTGTCGCATCATAGCAAATGACCTCATGGATGGGCCTCTCAGAGAGAGCACATGGTGGGAGAGGAAGTCAGACTGAGTGAAAATGAGCTTGTCTTACTCTCTGACAATAGTCCTGATGCAAGGACTGAAGAGTTCCAGTAATATTAATATCCTCAGAAGGCAGCACTTGCAAGGGCAGAGTAGCTTCCTTACAGACTTTGTCTCTTAAAAGTGACACTACCTACCAATGCTACAACACTTGAGACTAAATTACAGCAGATTGGTCCATTAGGACCAAAGCACATCCAATCAAAGAACCAGGGTGTGAATCTTGATACAATGAAGAGTAGGAAATTTCCACTAATATAAGGTCTCTTAATACTATTCTCCACTGAACACCATAGCTGACAACCTATGTCCAGTCTATTTGTTGTCTTAGTTGGTTCAGTTTGCTTGATTTGTTTCATTTTAAAGAACAAATTATATTCAGGAGTATATGGAATATGCAGTAATTTTTATTTTATTCCAATAACCATACTTGGAGGCTCATTTAATCATTCATATTATTTATTGTATATTATGGGAGGTTCAATTCTATAAGTAACATGTTTAACGACTTTCCTGGGAAACACCTACAGTACTTCTTTATAAACTGTTTCATTATTTATCAATGATGTACAATTGTTAAAATCATTTTGTAACATATTTTTAAAAGGTGTGAGATTTTAATTTTAAACTGTACCCTAATGAGGATGATGACCACTGTGTATGATAATAGGCTTTCTCTTTCATATTTGAATTTTCTATTTTATATATTGAAATATTCCAACAGGACCAAGATTGCAAGAGAAAATATCTTAGATGCATATCAACATGATAGCCCTTGTCTACAGTCTCCTAATTGATTTCAACCCCATCAGTTAGTGGGCTTTGCATTGCATGGTTTTATAGGAGGCAGAAGCAGCATGGGCTTGTCCTCTTTGTATGTATTCTGCAGATACAACGTTAGCTGTGTCTATTTGTCTAAAGCAAAACCACACTAGGCACATCGGGCAATCTTTCTGCCAGGATTCCAATAATAGTGATTTTACTTACAAACCCAACAATGGGAAAACGTAGAGGAAAATAAATGCAGACTTCAAATCCTTAGTAGATTGTTTATTTTTCCAATACATAATCAAATTTAAGTAAAATTATTTCTACCTACATAAAGCTCTAAAAATGTGTATGTACACATTCTTGATTTTGTTTATATCACTATTTTCAATCAACAAGTGAGCTTATTTTAGGAAGCAGTGTGTTTGGTGACATGTCTATATGCTTGTCTTACAAAAACAAATTACATCATGTTCTATTGGTTTTAAATATTTTAAGGTACAAAATCTTGAATAAACTCAAAATTATTACTTAATCTCAATCAATTAACCCAATTAAATTATTTTTCATAGAGTACATGGTATTGGTTATCCAAATTATCTTGTCTTCTCATGATTTCCTGTCTGCTGGGCCTGTTCTAATTCTCACTGTGAATTTAATCACCCTCTTTGCATTTGTGTTTCCAATGCAAACCCAGGAAACTGGGTTTCATTGGCAATCATGAGTGTGATTTCTCAGAACCAGAAGATGCTTTCATCGTTCAAAAATATGTGTATAATCTCTAATTCCAAAAGCCACATTACTCAGCTCAGAAACTCTTCATAAAATGAGATTTAAGCATTTCAAGGCATAATCTCTTGGTGTGTGTGTGCACATATGTATTTAAATTTAGTTGGGTTTTAATCATTCTAGACTACACATCCATTTTGTGTATTTTTATGACAACAGAGTATACTCAACTAAATATTAAAGTTAAATGTTCCAGTCAATAGGTGAGCAGAGTATTGTCAGTACTTTATTTTAAAACAATGGCATACATAGCTGGGCAGTGGTGAGCATTCCTTTAAGACCAGCACTCAGGAGACACAGACAGAAGTTCTCTGTGATTCTGAGGCCAGCCTGGTCTAGAGAGCGAGTTCCAGGACAGCCAGGCCACACAGAGAAACCCTGTCTTGAAAAACCAAACAAAACAAAAAAGGAGTATATATTAATATATTTTTCTTTCACTACACTAACAGAAAAAATATTTTCATTCTTCCTTATGTGTGTGTATATATGTATATATATATAAGTCATTATTTTAATATATTAACTGTTTAACTATTTATATATAAAATATAACATTGATGGAATTACACATAGATAAACAGGTCAATGTTTCATTTTATTGAAAGAAAACCAGGTTAACCCTTAAAGCACTAATAGTTCCAGTGTTGACATTTAAGTTTAAATTCTGCCTACATTTTTTAATTTAATATCTCTCTAGTTTTTAGGGTTTTTTTTTACAGAAAATTAATGTTTATTCATGTCATTTTAGGACACATTGTGGTCTAGCCATTCTATTCTATGGTTTTTTTGAAAGTATCTGTAAATTTATGTTTGCTTTCTGGATAATTCCATGTCCAGGCTCTCATTGGAGTATACAGAATAAAATTTTTATCTCATGAAAGAATAAAGTTTCTCTGCAATGATAATTGCGATGACTCTGCAGTCATAGAAAGACATTTTTTTGAAAATGTACTAAAACTTAATCATCCATAAAAGCTGTAATTTAATCTGACAGTAAAGCACAAGAAGCAATATTAGAGTTGGTTTAGTATATTATATATTTTAGCTTTGAAAGCCATAGAAATCAGTTATCCCAGCTTTTTTCATATAAAAGACCCATTTTTCCAAAGTATTATGCACAAACAATTTTAATTGGAATATGACAGATGATATTTTCATAATTTTTAAATATAAAATGAAGTCTATGACTCAAAAAAAGTTATCTGCTGCAGTGAGTTTGAGGGGATATTTCATAATCTATATCATTACAGATATAAAGTATGATGGTTCAACTTTTTAGTGCTTGATAGGGAGGAGTCATGATAAAAAGGTCAATATGAAATCATTTGATTATAGTATTAACATCTAACATTTGAAATGCATCCATGCTCTTCTGTATAATCGCATTAGAGTCAAGTATCTTATTTCACATCTGTTAGAACTGCTATTGCAAAGGAGAAATACTATGTCTTATTTCCAGGAGAGATACACAGAGCAACTTTTTCTCCAGGGAACTTGTGCAAACCAATATAAGATCTAAATTCTTCACATAATATATAAAACAGGAGAAGCCTCTTCAGATTTAGTTTTTGAAGTCTGGAATTCTGGCACTTTTCAATTAGGCAAAGTTCTTCATTTCTGTAATCTGGCTCAGAGCTGCTGCTGACTTCAAGTCTAGAGCAGCAGACATGATTTCTTTTTAGGCTTCTTCTTTTCCACTGGTGTTTTTCTATTTATCCGTCTGACCAGGTCATAAAATATCTCATTAACGTTGATCTTTGACTTTGCAGAAGATTCTAAAAAGGCACAGTTACACCACTGTCTTGCTAAATTCTGGCCTTGTTCTTTGCCAACTACCCGCTCATCTTCCAGGTCACATTCCTTGCCAACCAAAATCATTGGAACATCTTCTGTGTCTTTAACCCGTAAAATCTGTTCTCTCAAGTCCTGTAAGTCATTAAATGTAGACTGAGCTATAATTGAATAAACTAGTGCAAACCCTTGGCCATTCTTCATATACAAATCCCTCGTTGCTGTAAATTGTTCTGTTCCCGCAGTATCCAGGATTTCCAACATACATTGTTGGCAATCTACTTCAACTTGCTTTCTGTAGGAATCTTCTATCGTTGGGTCATATTTTTCAACAAAAATTCCCTGAACAAACTGAACTGTCAGAGCAGACTTCCCCATGCCTCCTGAACCAAGGACCACTAACTTGTACTCACACATGATGTGCTCTGTTTAAATACTGACAACCCTGCAGCCTGGCGCCTCCTCCACCTCCTCCTCCCTCCTCTCAGCCATGTCTCCGGCTCTGGCTCTGTGCGGCAGCAGCCTCGAAAGACATTTTCAGTAAAGTTTCCTTTAGTGTATGCACTGCTGAAGTGAGTCTCATATACGTACTGTTTTATGAGAGGAAAACTTGCATAATACTTCATAATATTCATGTCTGAGCTCTTTATACAGCATTTCTTTGATTATATCATTCTCCTTACACAAAGAATTTAAAAGTTACTGATTCAAAATTTACTTGACTAATTTGTATTTTAAGAAAAAATAATATCTCTAGCATTTAAAAATGTGTGAAGTTTTGTTATGGCATGCAACAAATACTTGTTTATGGAATGTTTACATTCAATTTGGGATAGTATTTTAAATTTTAATGGAATAATGATAACATTTAATAATATAAATTATATTGATAGAAATATGTTAATTGAAATAATAAAGAATGTATTTGAGTATATGAATATTATTACATTTTACTTCAGATGTAAAATACATAGACACGTTTGTCTTTGGGTTTAACTTGCTTATGGTCAGAAACAACATGAATATTTTTGTATGGATTTCATTAAAATCATTAGAAACACTTCAGAATTCACCAATAATAATAGAATATCTGTTACCTCAAAGAGGAAAACACTGAGAGTAAACAATACATACACTTTGAAATGAATTACTAAGAGATCAAACTGAATGAATAATCAGCAGATATGTTTTTGACAACGACGTAAGATGAAGAGTGAGGACATTAGAAGATTATGAAAATTCCAGAATATCTTTAATAATCTTGAGTCACGTTGTGCGGAGTTCAGGCCTAAACAAATATAGAACCCAAAGTTGTGCTGAACTCTCTCTGACCTCTCCGGCCTATGTCTAAAGCAATCTTTTTTTTCTTCTCTTTTTAGAGTTCCTCACTTAAATGACATGACTTCTTTTACCATATTCCATCAAGTATGAAGTGTACCTGGGTCACACTCACCTACAATGTCTTTGATTTTTTATCTCTACAAATGTGATATAGGGTGTAGATACATTTTTCTATAGTTTCCGTGTTTTGACTGAAGGAAATTCCCCCAAGGGTGATTCTGCTATCCCCAGACCCTTCCCTGGATATTTCTTCATGTAACCCAGGGAAGCTACACACTGGGACAAGAATAAGCTGAAAGGTGTCACTATGCCTAGACAGACTTTTCACATCTGCTTGTAAAGAATTCAAAATAGCAGGGGACTGTACAGCAAAGGGACCGTAGCTCTCAGGAAAATCTGTCCCCACCTTCTCAAATGCCAGGAAAATTCAAACCAAATGCTATCTTGGTCTGGGTCCATGAATGTTCTCTAACAATGACCTAGTATCTTTGTAAGTGGCCTACACCCTCTTTCCCCTGCCATACGTGAAACAGGGTTTATGTTTGTCTGATCTCAGTAGTTCATGACTAAGTCTTCATCTCTGCTTCCCACGTGTCTTTGAATGCTAATCATTGATATCATTTTGTACTGTTCAACTTATTAAGCACACTGGAACACTTGGAGCAAAGGAAATAAATCTCCCTTGCCTCTAAAAGAGGAAAATAAAAGAAATTTCTTAAAATATCAAAAGTCGGCAATACATTTAGTTATCTATATTCTCTTTGTCATACATGGACTGGTACATGCATTCTCTCTTTTGAGGATGCATTGACACTCTTGCCTGAGGTCATGGCTTATCTTTCATAAATATGAAGGGTGTGTGCTCTCTGTTACGTCACATAATTTTACAACTTGTGAATATCAAGGATCCGACTTTATATATTTCACATGACTTTCCAAAAATTATACTGTTTTTAAAAAGTACACTTTTGTGAGAAACTTCAGTGATGCACTGACATAGCTTATGTTATTGCTATGTCAAGGATATTGCCCAATTATTTCTCTGCAATGATTTTGTAAGTTTATAATATTTATTATAAAATTTAAATGCATATATGTGTGTGCATGTGAGTGATGGTGTCCTTGGAGGCCAGATGTATAAGATTTTCCTGGAGCTGGTGTTACATGTGGTTGTGAGCCTTTGGATATGGGTGCCAGGAACCATATATTGATCCTCTGAGAGAGCACTAAGTACTGTTAAGTGCTTAGCTATCTCTTAAGTCCTTAGCGCAGGGATTTTGAGAATCTCCAGATCGTATGAGTAAAATGTAACATATTCATGTTTGTCATTGTGTGCACAGTCTGTAGAATCCCCCCTCCCTGTTCTCTGCTAACCAGGGCATAGGAAGCAGTGTAAAACTGGACCAGTGTTCTCTAAGATTGGCAAACTGGCAGGGGGGAATAGATGCTTCAAGAAGATTGTTTTAGCTTTGATAAGCATAGCTAAATTTCAATGAAAAGGAAGAAGATAAAGATAGCAGTGTATTTTTCCAGCCCCAGATACTCGGGAAGCTGATGCAGAAGAATAAATAGAGCCCATAAGTTTCAGGTAAGCCTAGGCTTAAAAAAATGAGATTGTAGACTATGTCTGAAAAATTTATTATTAAAATACAATTACATTCTTTCGTCCCTTTTCCTCCCTCCAACTCTTTCCACTCACCCTAACTTGAACCCCTCAAATGTGAAACCTCCACTCTCCAGTTCATAGAGTTTATATTTCATTATTGTTGCTATATAAACATACACACATGTAAGTAACACACAGACTCATGAACATGCATGAACAAAGACCCACAAACACACAACATTCTGAGTCTGGTTTTGTTGTTTGTATGTATGTGGTTTCGAGGCATAACATATAAAATTAGATGGTCAAAAGAGAACCTCATCCCTGGGAAATGCTAATTACTCTCCCAGCAGCTCTTAGCTACCTGTGATTTTTTTTCTTGGGGTGAAACCAGGTGAAACTTTCCCCCTTCCATGCCAACATGATATTGCCATTGATGTTCCTGGGCTCCTTTATACAGCACTTTGTAGAAGAGACATTCACAGTAGGCTTCAACGTATTCTGACTCTTCGAGTCTTTCCAACCCCTCTTCAGTGATGATTCTGGAGCCATAGATGCAGGAGCTGTAATGGAGATGTGTTCGCTGGGACTGAGTCCCCCAATGAAATGCTGATCTCTGTCTTCGCTGTGCCTAGTTTTGATTTTCTATGATGCTCTTCATTTGTTGTAAAGAGATGCTTCTTTAGGAGGGGATGCTGTATCCATGTATCCATTAAGGGAAGCTACTGTACTGAGATCTCAAAATAATTTAAAATAAATCTTCAAAACAGGAATTTTTTTTCTACAAGTCTACATTATATTGTTGGTGCGGGAGAATTGTCTGTACTCTGTCAATCATGATTTAAATAAATGCTGATTGGCCATTAGCCAGGATGTATAGATGGGACAACCAGACAGGAAGTAGAGGCTGAGCAAGGAGAATAGGAGAATTCTGGGAAGCAGGAAGCTCTCTCGGCACTCCTCCCCAAACCACAGAAGCGGGATGTGACCTGCCTCGCTGAGAAAGGTACTGAGCCATGTGGCTAACATAGATAAGGATAATGGGTTAATATAAGCTACAAGAGCTAATAAGAAGCCTGAGCTAATGGGCCAATCAGTTTGTAACTTATGGAGACTCTCTGTGTGATTTTCTCTGGGACTAAATGGCTGGAGTGACCTGGGCAGGACAGAAACCCCAACAAGCAGGCCCCTCATGCTACATATTGTCATTTTCTGTGTCTGAGAGGTAACAGTCATCATTATCTTCCCTATAGAGTTATGGAATGACAAGCAGAGAGGTTACACCATTTGATCAAGATCACAAAAGTGCTGATGTAAAAGCAGCGGATTAAATACATTCACATAAGTCCGTTACCCTGAGTAACATGGTCTTTCCAGTCCACCTTGACAATGTGTGAACACCAGCTTGCAATGGAATTCATGAATAACTGGCTAATAAAATCTAATTTTATTAGACTGATAAAGGCCTGTTTTTCTTAGATTTTGTTGTAGATAATTCCCTCATTTATGAAGACTGTCATTGAAAAGTAGATTCCAGCTTATACATGTGCAGATTGTCTAGGTGTACACGAGGTTTGTGGAGATGTGCTCTTTCAATGGAGAAAAGCATGCCATTCCCTCTCAACATAAAACTCATTAGGACTATGATGAAGCTCGACAGTGAGACACCACACTCCTTCAAAGAGTTGCTCCTGCTATCCCTCTGTGAACTATTTCATACCGAATATCCTGAGATTCATCTCTGATCACATCACATCTTGACTTAAGGATATGTTCACAGGTTAATACATCACAGGACAGAAACCTGCCATAATGAAGCAATTATAAATCTTTTAGATTTCTGTTTAAAAACAGATATTTATAACCAAGAGTAACTTTTATCTTTTCTTTCATGTATAAATTAGCCTTGAGATTTTATGAATAATTCAATATGAAAAATATCATCATTCAAATATATGGTGAGTATGAAAATGACTTCATGCAAGTAGGTCTGTGTGTATGTAAAAGTAACACTGCAATGTCAACAAATTAGCAAGAATTGCACTGATGTCTTTTAGAACTTCTGAATGTTTTGCTCAAATTTTATCTAAAAATATGTATTGTTGGCTTTTAATCAATCCCATGTATAGAGGTAAGTAAATAAAAACACATTATATTTAAATTGTAATTTATCTAGTATATTCCACTTTAAATGCACATTTTAGAAAGTTTGTGATCAAAACATTTTAAATAGTTCATTTATTTTAAAGTGCTACTGAATTATTGGCTATATTAATTCACTGCAATGCCAATTATTCTGAAACAGAAAAAAGTATTTAAGATTGATAAGCTTTGGGAAATGGTACAATTAATCTAATATCCCATTAAATGTATTAGACCTAAAAGTTAAATCTTATCTGAAGTACATTTAAGATATTTATGAAATGTAATAAATTTCTTCTGTCAATAATTTTAATATACTGCTCAACATCTCGGTAAATATGTTGAATGTTTTATGTACACGTTTAATATATTATAGTATGTAAAATATTAACATGTATGTTCTTATTTGTGATTTATTACCTGGTTTCTTGAATAAACTCCAGCATGCATTCATTCATTACTTTGAGAAATTTTCCAAGTATGATGAGAACTATTTTTTAAGATCGCAGGCTGTGTAAGCTGCAAACGCATCTCAGAACTCATGAACACATTGAATTCAAAGTGTTGCATTTTTAGCTCAATTTCTACATATATAAAATCTAACATTGATATTGTTTATCTTGTTGTGGTCCAGTGAAAACTGAGTAAAAGTTAGTAACTTTGCTTAATGGTAGGGAATGACTATTGATTCATTAGATGTTAAAAAAGTTCATTGTTACTAATATCTTTCTCTGCACAATTGTAGCTATTTTAGCACATTTATGAAAAACACAAAATATGTGTGTATGTATATATATATATGTACATATATATGCTACGTTTATATAATACACAAATATCATTAAGAAAATACTTGGGCAGATTTCAGTTGTTTAAATTTCACTCTTGCAAAGGCAATGTAAATGCTTTTAAAATAAAAATGATTTTAATTAAGGTTGATCAACATTAAGGTAAACTAAGTTTAAGGAATAAACCCTAATAAATTAAGATACTAAGTTTAACATAAAACATATTTTTCAGAAAATTTTAAGAGGGGCTGGAGAGATGGCTCAGCGGTTAAGAGCACTGCCTGTTCTTCCAAAGGTCCTGAGTTCAATTCCCAGCAACCACATGGTGGCTCACAACCATCTATAATAAGATCTGGTGCCTTCTTCCGGCCTGCAGGCATACATGCAGACAGAATACTGTACACATAATAAATAAATAAATCAAAAAAAATTTAAGAAAAACAAAACTTTAAAAGTATTGAAATATATTTTTAGAAAAATATCACTGATTTAGCAATATTGAAAGAATCTGGAAATACATATCAATATTTCTACAAAAGAAAATGGTTCATTTAAAAATGTATAAATACTCAGACAAAATAATTTATTTTTATACAATGATTGAATACCAACTGTTTTATCTTTCGAACTGGCTTCAATATAGTCTCTGCAAAGAATTTATGTCTGTTAATTAGCTAAACTGATCCTGGATTCTAGAACAGCGACTCACAGGACTGAGGGATGACTCCGTGGAAAAGAACACCTACTGCTCTTGCAGACGCCTGCTGCCACTCCCAGCACTCGCATGTAGCTCACAGCTCCTGTACCTTCCATTCCAAAGAGCCCATGAATTCACCTAACCACACTGCTACAGAGGCGTGTTTCTGGTTGCTAGAATTTTCTGAGCCTGTTTGATCATTAGTGCTTTTAACGCTCTCTACATACAGCTGTTTGTTTTTAACACTTTGTCCACCCCAGGTTCTCGGGTTGGCATCAGTGTGGAATATCAAACATGCGGGTTTGTGACCTAAAGTCTAATAATGCAGGACCCAGATATACAGATGCTTCACAGGGTTCTGTACTCTTAACCTAGGGCTAAAATGAACATAGCCTGAACTCTGTGCAGGGAGACCATGAGATAAGTGGGGTCAGTAGATAATACGAACACAAGAGCACAGTGAACAAAGTATTTCCCATCTCCGTTTAAAATGTGATTCCCAACGGGTGTCCTCATATGTTGTAGCTAATGGCCATCAGAGAGTCAATATTATGTACAAAGCAATGAGCTTTGTAACTTTAACACAGAGTGTCACGGTAAGGAAGCACAGAGAACAGAATTGAGCTTTCCTTAAAAATACCATGCAATAAATGATATTCAAAAATTACATATAGAATATGCCACACCAACCCCAATAGATTATGTGTGACAAGTTCCACAGACTGAGGCGTTAGACTCCGAAGGGAGGAGGTCTCCTGGAACCGGGTGTGGAACTCTCTAGCCAGAGAGAAATTATTGAGCCGGAGTTCTCATGACAGTCTGTCTACTTCTATTTCCTTTTAATAATTATGAGATGTTCTTGATAGCTTGGGTCGAGATTCTAAGGGAGAAATTTGGATAAGAAGACACCCCCTTGAATTGGGGTTACTGGCCATGACCTCTTTTCTAAGAGATTCAACGCTTTGCTTCATAATCATTTACATAATTACAAAATAATGCTTGGATAAAATATCCTCCCAACAATATACGAATTTGTATGGCTGTGCGTGTGTAGATGAAGTTGGCTTTGACATTGTGGTATAGAAAGCATTGCTTAAGTATAGTTTTAAATTGAAATTTGAGGATTTTTAATAAGACAAAAGCTAGATGTTAGATAAGGATTACACATGAAAATTTATTAACTTGATCTGGACCTAGGAGTCATCCATTAACTATAAGTGATTTATTGAATTGTTTTGTTTAGTGACTAAGATGTTATCTGTCCCATTGGTAATTGATTCTTTGAACCCACTATCTAGGAATTATAATACCTGGTTGATTTTGTGCCTTCTTGTGCCAGGTGATTATGATAATTGTTCTTTGTAACTGCTTCACTGAACACATCTGTTAAGAATTGTAATACCTGTTCTTCTTGTATAAAAACCCGTTTGAGAGCTGCAAAATACACTCAGATTCAAACTGCCTCCGTGTTTGTTTCTGTTTGTCACCACCGAATCCTTACCCACCCTAGTCTCCAAGAAACCACGTCCCCAAAACTTTCATACCTGGCTGGGGTGATCAATGGCAAGAATATAATTATAATTACCTATTCTTTCTAGAATCAAATAGTTGCAGTAGCAATGAGTATGGGAAATAGTCGGCCCAATTAGTCCTCCAGCTGTCTCTATGAACCTGTTTGCAGTGAGCAGAATCTGTTGGCTCTGATCCACAAGGCAGGGTGCAGGAAGTCATCTGAGGACTCTTGATTCATCACCTGGTGTCCTGGTTACAGAGGGAGTCTGGGATAATCTGAGGAGTTGAGAGCACTTGAGGGAAGAAAGCGCCCACAATAAGCTACCGAGTAGCTATCGTTTTCACTGCTGTCATTTGTCTTTCGACCCCAATGGTCTTTTTCCTGACTACGTTAAGCACCACAATTTCAGTGTGTATATGTTTATACCTTTAAAAGTCAAAGTTACTTTTTTCACCTATAGCCATACATTAAAAAGGTAGTACATTCTAAAAAAATGGAATGATTACAGGAATTCTTCATTGTGCAAAGAAAGTGAATAAACTTATGTATAAATCCACTCTATTTCTATGGTATTGTTTGGGGGTCATAAACCTAGACAAACTGTCACTGTACTGAATATTGTATGGAGTTATAACAGAATAGCAAATGTCAGTGTATGTAAACATAGAAAAACTGTAATAATGTGCAATATTAAAGCTGAAAACACTCCCTGTGCATAGAGCCAATACCACCAATGCCCCATGGAGTGAATACCAGAACATGCTGGAGTTAGAGTGGACTGTGAGTAGGATGGCCAGTGCACTAGTGTGGATTTCATAGACACTGCACGCTTACTTAGGCTCATGAAATTTATTTAAACTCCCTCAGTCGTTTAACCTTACCTATGTAACAGTTTAACCTCATACAGAAGTACTGTATTTCCCCCCTCTCATCCCCCTACTGTTCACCAGTCACACTATCTTCACTCCAGCGGTCCCACAGGATATTCTGATGATGTGTTCCTTATAACTGGAGACTTTGCCATCCTTTTCTTGGTAACTCTCAGAAACTCACTTCTCAGGTGAAACATAAAATTACTTTATGAGAGCAGGGCATGGTGGATCGTGCCATAGATACCAGCACTGGAGTGGCTAAGAAAGAGGACCACTAGGAACTGAAGACCAGTCTGAGTTACCAGGTTCTAGCACAGCCTGTGTTGAAGAGTGTGAAAATTCTTACTAAACTTTTTATTGATCCTTTGTGGATTTCAGGTCATGCATCCCAACCCTACTCGTCTCTCCATCCCCGTGTCTCTGCTGTCTGCCCTTGTGACTTCCCCTTCAGAAGAAAACAAAATTTAAAAAAAAAATAGAAAACCAAACAAACATATAAAAGAATCTCAGGCTCCAACAGTAGCATTGCCCAGTGAGTCACATAGTACACCCTTTAATCTATACATCTTTATTTGTAAGCGTTCCTTGCAATGAGTCTGGCTCGAGGACTCTAACTTCTGCTACACTCTCCATACTGGGCCATCCCTAGGACTCCTCTTGGAGTCCTATTGTTGCCCTGTGACATGGAGATCCTGAAGCTTTGGATTTGCAGGTTCGGCCCCTTCACATGCTCCAGCAGTTCACAGATGAGGGTGGGTGTTGACGTGGGCTACTTCTTTGTCCTGGTTCTGGGCCTGGGTGTTTCCTGGGTCGGTCAGCCTGCCAGCTAGTCCTCATTGTCATCACCCAGGCCAGCTCTCCAGCACTGCCTAGGCCAGCTCACCCACTGTAGCAGATTGCAAGGAACAGGGCCAATTCTGCTCTCACACCCCTTCCTACTCACCTGCACCCTCCGGCTGACTTCTCTAACTATTGGTAAATTTGGGAAAGGAGATCAATATCCTTGAGCAAGGTTTACTTTACTAAGGTTAACAGTTAGCAAATCAGTGAATAAATCCTATGATGAGGCTTAGCATTTATTCAGAAATGAGTGCAGAAGAGATCACGATAACTTGTTAAAAGAGCAATAAAGCATCATTGAGAACTCCTTCTAGTCAAGTGGACAGAGCCTCTGTCCCAAGTGAAGACTTAACATTCCTTCCGGGTCTGGTAAATCATCCAGCCAAGGAAACACTACCAGGAAGGCAGGTTCACCTTAAGCCGTGCTAAAGACACAGGAGAATAATTGTTCCTCTAGTGAGGCACTTTACTTTTGCTTCCCAGAATTCCTGCCCCTAACCCAGCCCCTCCAGTCTACCATGAAGTCACCATGAGATTCATTTGTTCTTGTCTGCTCCGTGAGTTCAAACTCGGGAAGTAACTTTTCTTCTTGCTTTCTGTCTGTCTGTTTCGAATGCTGATCAGATCCTGAGTTTGCTGTTTCTCATCTGTTGCCTTCCTCTCTCTCACTCTAAAATCACCTCCCTCGCTACACCTGACATGTGACAAGTCTTCATCCTGGAAATCCAAACAACATGTGTTTTGTTTTGTCCTTCGTTTCCTTCCTCTGGTTATAAGGGAAATCAAATTAAAAAAACATTGATGTGTTTACATTAACTTTTAAATTAATCATATCTGGGAATTCCTGTGACTTAAATTCAGTAATTTTCATTGATCACAGAAAGATTAAATTGTTGTTTTACAAGACTTGCATGAAATATAGTATAGGGAATTGTTTTCTTGATGAAAAAAATGAGGTCCCCTCTCTTGCTAATGAATAATTTACTAAAAGATATCTTATTTGTCTTGATTTTGAAAAAAACCAATGTGTTGCCGTTACGAAATGAAGACATTACTTTAAATGTGAATAGTGGTTAATGAATATTCTCTCATTATTTATATTTGAAAATTAGTTGCCACATGCTTGGGAGGTAATGAATGCTGGAAAATAAAGCCATTAAGTTGATTTTTTTTTGTTTTTTCGATCAATAACATATAATGACAACGGCTAAGATATTCTGTTATCAGCATTTTACCACCATCCACGTCATACCAACAATGAAACTCTGGTTTCCCGTGGGGAGCGGCGTGGCGCTCGGATAAGAGGTCGGGGCCGTCCTGGCTGCGCTGTCGCTCAGCGCCTCCCGTGGGCAGAGCCCTCCCGCGGCCCCACGAGCACTCGGGTCCCCGCTCGCAGCCACGCGCCACACCCGCGCCTCCTGTGCGCGCCGCCACTCACTTGAACCCGGCCGCCATCGTCTCGCCCGCGCCGCGCCTGCGCAGCCCGCCGCGCCTGCGCCCTGCCTTCTGCCGGCGTCTCCAGCGCAGGCGACTCGGAGTCCTGGGTGGAGAAGCTGCTCCTTCCGTGGAGGCTGCCGTGCTCCCGGTCACGGGGCGTGAACACCAGCTCCGGCGAGCCCGGGCGTCCCACGAACACCTGCTTAAGACCAGGCCTGATGGGGAGGCCGGGTCGGTACGGTCACAACCGCCGTTGACGCCAGCCCCGGGGTCCCACGTCCCGGCCCCCACGGGCCTGTGCGCACGTGCACTCACACACATACACGCGCGAAACTAACCGGGGAGACTCTAAAACAGTCCGCGGCGCCTTAGATGACTGCACTGCAGGGCACGGGAGTGAAGCTGGCAGCGCTGTCAGTTCGCACACGACCAGTGCATTGCACTCTGGGACCGGCCGTGCAATCCTCGGTGGAGACGCGCGGGGGCGCCGCGGGTGCCGTCGGGTTCCTGCAGTGGCGGGACGCGGCCGTGTGGTGGCGCTGCGGGCGGCGGCCTTGGGTCACCAAGGCCTCTCCTGTGGGGCCGGGCTGGACGGGGCGCGGCGTCGCTCGGCGCTTCCGCAATTGTGGAGCTGCGGGATGTCTGCGCTGCTGCTTCAGCTGGCGGGGCTCGGCGTGGCGCTTGCGGCCGCCGTGCTCATTTTGGTGAGACCGTGGTGGAGTTCCGGGCTTCCCCTCCGCACTTCCCACTCGTTTTCGGGTCTCTTGCATCCAGATCCCCTGAAATCCTTGGCCCTGTTTTGCCCCTTTGGACCTTGTCTAAGTGACCCGTCTCCACCCAGCTTCTCCGGGTCCCTGCTCCTGGACCCCCGCCTATCCAGCCTATCATCCCTCAGCCTTCATCTTGGGCCTCCAGACGCTGCAGTTCGGAGCTTTCTGGTGTGCCATGTGCTGCAGCCGGGAAGAGAGCAGTGGACCCAGCAGACTAGGGTCGGTGGGTGAGCGAGAAACAGGCCCCGACCTCGACTTGTTTTCGGCTAGGGGTCGTTTTGTCCCAGAATCAAGCACCTTAGCATTTTCTTTGCCATTCTTCTAGAAACGTTGCAGACCTTTGCTGGTATGTATGTAGAAAAGGGCAGATTCGCCAACAGAACTCTGCCTCAGTTTCGAAAGAGACTGCCATTCATTCAGTAAACGTAGATTTTGAAAAGCTTCCTTGGTATTGAGACCAAGTGGCTAGACAGTTGGCCAGGAAGGCCTCTGTCGCCTTGCCATGCATGCACATTCATAGTCTAGGAATGGTGTGGCCTGGTGACTTTGTCGCTGTGTGTCTGGGTGAGCCAGGGGCCCTTTCTTACTAAAACGCCTTCTTTAAAGACTTGGAACAAATCTGGGTTTTGTTGGCACAGTTCTGAGTTGAGGCTACTTTACGTTGTATCAGTGTCACTGATCTAGATGAGTGTGTGCACGATGAGGTTGTGTGCACTATTAGATGCCACTGGCTTGAAGTAGTAGAGGTGCCCTTTATTGTACAGCGTCGTGCGTGTTGCGCTTGGTGTGCAGTGCGCTGGATCTTCAAACTCATCGTCCATCTCCCCGCAGTCATTCCTTCTCTCCACCGTCTCCCAGTTTTTAAAAATCATTTAAAAACAAATCCAAATAACATTTCAGCTCTAAATCATCTGCATTTATTTCTGTCGGGATCCCTTTTTAAAACCATGGCTGCAATCAGGTAATTCGAACTGTCTTTAAAACCTAACTAGTCTTTCAGTGGTTCCCAATAGCCTGTCAATTTAAATTCTCTGAGTTTGCCAGCGTGGGTTTAACAGGCTGCCTCCCCAAGCATCTTTAATTTTGTCTGCCCTCCAAATTTCCTGTAGGATTTGAGGATTTAATTAAATGCACGTGTGAGTCTTTTTTTTTTTTTTAGACGGGTCTGTGGGGGTTTTGTTTGTTTTTATGAAAAGTCCTCAGGTTCCCAGTCACCTGAAACACCTTTTACATCCGGAGGCTCAACTCTTTAAGATGCTGAGATCTTTCCCTGGTGTCTTAAAACGATGGCCAGCTTTTATTCTTGTATTTTTACAGACTCCAGTATTTGTACATGTTTCAAGCCACTGCAGTGATTATTCTTTTGATGCTGCCATCCTTCCTCACAGGCCTGAGACGCCAGCACTTCAAGTGGCCCACCGACCCCTTTCCCTGAAGCCCTCGTGATTACAGATGGAATTTGCTTTCTGTCTGCTTTGCTGTGTTAACATACACCTTCCCACCCCAGATCTGGGTTAATCGTTTTCTTAGGAGCATTGATTGCTTTCTTGGAAAACTCACAACCTAGACAATAGAGTGGGCAGCCAGACTCTTTTCATTTTTTAAAGGATTGTGTTTTTATGTTTTTTAAGTGTGCATGTGTGTGTGTGTGTGTGCATGCACATGAATGCAGAAGCCAGAGACGTTGAGTCCCCGGAGCTGTACTTAACAAGCAATTAGTTGTGAGTCACCACATGGGTGCTGGGAACTGAACTGGGTCCTCTGCAAGAGCAGCCAGTGCTCTTAACTGTTTCAGCCCCAGGAGCCTGCAAGTCTTATATGTTACTCCAAAAGATGCTGTTCTCAGTTGGAATTTAGAATAAATGTCAGAATGCATTCTTAAGCACTACAGTCCCTGCTGTGGGGCTCCATAGGCTGACTCAGTTTGCTCCTTCCGTATTCAGCTGCCAGATGGATTTGCCTGCCACATACATGCTCCAGGCAGGATATGGTATTGTGCTGTCCATTTGTAGGAGTGGACTGGACTTCCTGTATTTTGGATCTGGTGTAGAAGAGGCCCTGGGGGATGAGAGGTGGATCAAGGCCTCCTAAAACATTTAGCACATTACTAATGGGGTCAAGGACAGTCGTCAGCTCTTAAGGGGCTAATTAAGGTCTGGCTGCCATGTAACAGCATAATCACCTCCAGAGTCAAACCTGAGACTACATAGTCTCCCAAATAGCAACAAAAATAAATAAATAAATAAAAGTAATAAAAATTTTTAAATTGTGCAAATAGTGATATTTTAGCAAAGCAAACACTAAAAGATCAATGTAACATGTAACCCACTTTTCACATCTCCCTATAGGTATCTGTCATTGCATTTATAACGGCTACAAATATGCCACCACATCACCAACATGAAGAAGAGAAATTCTTCCTTAATGCCAAAGGCCAGAAGGAAACTTTACCCAGCATCTGGGACTCACCTACCAAACAGCTGTCTGTTGTTGTGCCTTCCTACAATGAAGAGAAACGGTGTAAGTTCTACTTGAGTTCATTCCCTAGTGGGTCCTTTGGGAAGAAAAGAAATCCTGCAATGTTTGCACTCGGAGAGGAGGGCACGGTTGGCAGTTGTGACTGGGAAGATGGGAAATGAGGTGGCAGCACTGAATCCTTCTAGAGAAGTCCTGTGATGAGAACAAGGGACAGACTGAGTGACATCCCTGAGGATCTTGGTAGATGACAGGCATGTCTTCCTATGTAAATGGAGTATGCTAGGCTTGCTAACTCATTTTCAAAAGCAATGTATAAAATATTTTTTCTCTTTAGTGCCCGTGATGATGGATGAAGCCCTGAACTACCTAGAAAAGAGACAGGTATCACTTTTCTTCAATGTCACATCTCCAGTTAAAACACAGGCAGGTCACCAGCTGCAGACCCCAGCTAGGTGCCCTGCGGGAGGCAGGCCCAGCATGC
>PVIU01009333.1:0-77027 GCA_004026605.1 Ondatra zibethicus
GGAAGTACACTTGAATGCATTGGCACAGGGAACCACTTCCTAAATAGAACCCCAGCAGCACAGACACTGAGAGAAACAATTAATAAATGGGACCTCCTGAAACTGAAAAGCTTCTGTAAAGCAAAGGACACGGTCAACAAGATAAAACGCCAGCCTACAGAATGGGAAAAGATCTTCACTAACCCCACATCAGACAGAGATCTGATCTCCAAAATATACAAGGAACTCAAGAAATTGGACACCAAAAGAACACATAAACCAATAAAAAAAATGGAGCACAGACCTAAACAGAGAACTCTCAACAGAGGAATCTAAAATGGCTGAAAGACACTTAAGGAAATGTTCAACATCCTTAGTCATCAGAGAAATGCAAATCAAAAAAACTCTGAGATTCCATCTTACACCTGTAAGAATGGCCAAGATCAAAAACACTGATGACAACTTATGCTGGAGAGGTTGTGGGGAAAAGGGAACACTTCTGCATTGCTGGTGGGAATGCAAGCTGGTACAACCCTTATGGATGTCAGTGTGGCGATTTCTCAGAAAATTAGGAAACAACCTTCCTCAAGACCCAGTAATAGCACTTTTGGGTATATATCCAAAAGATGCTCAATCGTGCCACAAGGACATGTGCTCAACTATGTTCATAGCAGCTTTATTTGTCATAGCCAGAAACTGGAAACAACCTAAATGCCCCTCGATCAAAGAATGAATTAAAAAAATGTGGTACATTTACACAATGGAGTACTACAGAGAGAAAAAAATAACGACAGCCTGAATTTTGCAGGAAAATGGATGGAACTAGAAAACATTATTTTGAGTGAGGTAACCCAGACACAGAAAGACAATTATCACATGTACTCACTCATAGGTGGTTTTTAAACATAAAGCAAGAAAACCAGCTTACAAACCATAATCCCAGAGAATTTAGACAACAATACAGACACTAAGAGAGACCTACATAGATCTAATCTACGCGGGAAGTAGAAAGTATAAAAAGACAAGATCTCCTGAATAAATTGGGAGCATGGGGACCTTGGGGGAGGGTTGAAGAAGGGAGGGGAGTGGCAGGGAGGGGAGCAGAGAAAAATGTAGAGCTCAATAAATATCATGGAAATAAAAAAATAAAGAGGGGGGAAAAATTAAAAAAAATGCCCTGGGACTGGAGAGATGGCTCAGAAGTAAGAGCAGTACTGGTTGTTCTTCCAGAGGTCCTGAGTTCAATTCCCAGCAACCACATGGTGACTTTCAGCATCTATGAGATCTTGTGGCCTCTTCTGACACACATGGAGGCAGAATGTTGTATACATAATAAATCTTTAAATAATTTTTAAAAAAAGAAAATGCCTTACAGAATTTGCCTATGGGCAATCTAGTTGGGAGACACTGTCTCAATTCAGAGTCCTCCTCCCAGACAACTTTAGCTTCTGACAAGTTGACAAATGAATAAGAATAAATAAATAAAAGTGGGGCAGGGAGGAAAATTTACATGATCTAATAAAGCAAAATTTCAAATGCCTCATAGTTGCAGCTCAGGAGAAGTACTCTTGCCTGGAAAGCCCAAGACCTGGGTTGGATTCCCAGACTGCAACAAATCAACCTCAGAACAGTGGGGGCAAAGCAAAGCAGTAGTGTCATGTTCTTAAACTTCAGACCATGGAAGGTGTAGCTCTGAACAGAGGAGTAGAGAAGCAGAGACTTAAATGCTAAGAGCCTTTGGCATGACAAAAAGAAAAAAGAAAACCAAAAAAGAAAAATATTCTAAGCAGAGGTCTTCAAGGCTTTGTGGCAAGGATGAGCCTCCCCATTGGCAAATTTACTAGGACAAGAAGGAGGGTTTCTTACCACTGAGGGACAGACAGTGAGCAGCAATGTCAGGAAAGTGCCGGGCCATATAGGGTTGGCAAGAGTATGAAGATTAGTTATTTTTCTACCTAGATGACATAAGCTCATCAATATTTTGTTTGATTGCCATGCAGAGAACAGGCTTGGAGGAACAGAATAAACTGGGTAGGGACAATGGAAGAGAAAAACCAAGCAGTAGCCCTTGGCAACTCTGGAGACCTACAGCAGCCCTAGTGCTGAGAGTCAAGTTACTGGAGGATGCAGGACATACCTAAGAGGCATCAAGTTGGCCTTGGTGTTGAGCAGTAAGGGGTAAGGGAAAGATGACTCTTACACCTACAGTTTGGAGGATAGATGAATGGTTGTGCTGGGTTTTTTTTTTTTTTTTGAGGGACAGATAAAGGCTTATATGAGGGGATGATGCACTTAGCCAACTGAATGAGAGCTTCTTAGGTATCCATGGAAATGGTGGTGGTCTGGAATTCTAGAGTGTAAATGAGTCCTTGACATATTGATGTTCTTTGAGCCGGGTGAGGTGGATGGGGTCACTTAGGTTGTGTTCAGACCCAGGAAGGAGCCCATCACAGGTTTAGGTCTCCAGATCTCTCCAGCCTAGCAGAGGGGTAGAAAATGGCGGGCTGTATGGGAAGGGGCCTGACAGGAAACGCCTGTTTTCTCAGAAAGAGAAATAAGGTACTTGCAGATGTGTGGTGAGTGAGTGAACGATGAGTCCTGATGAATAAGGACACTTCAGCTTGTGTTGGGTGGGGAGAGGTTTCAGAGGAGCAGGTGCGAAAGGTGAGCTGTAAAACAGGAAGTGGCCAAGGCCCTGCTGTGGTTTGTAGCTGCGACTTGGGCATCAGTGCAGAGGGGACTTTTCTCCAGGGGCTGCACTGTGTGAGTGCTGGTGCTACTCCGTCTACACAGACCATAGAGAGGTAGGTTAGTCACACTGCGTGAGGAGGAGGTGCCATGTTGGTGGGCTGGGGCTGTGATGTGGTCCACAGACTGCAGAGGGCTTCCCGAGGAACTGCTGTAGCTGGGATGGAAAGAGAGGAACCATGTTTAACCTCTCCAGGGATCATGGAGGTACAAGGTAAGGCTTGCTTCTCACACACAGAAGCTTAAATGGGCATAGCCTTTTCCAGAGAGTTTCTCCATACAGGCCAGCATTCTTAGATGGACTTCTGAACTATCAGTATACACTGGGAGGTACTCAAGTAGGTCAGGCAGAAATGTCTGTCTCGGCACTGCCTGTGATGGCGAAACATAGTTGTACACTTGTCACTGAGCTAGGCAATGACCTCACCATGTAGGAGTGAGGATTCGGGAAAGAGAACAGTCGCATACCAGGCTGAGTGATCCAGTGTCCCCTGCTTCTTCTGGCCTTTAACACATTTGCACATTGGTTCCTGTGCTCGCTAGTTTCATGGCAGCTTGATACGAGCTAGAGTCATCTGAGAGGAGGGAGCCTCGACTGAGAAAATGCCTCGGTAAGACTGGGCTGCAGGCAAGCTTGTAGGGGATTTCCTTAATTAGTAATTGATGGGAGAAGGCCCAGCCCATTGGTGAGGTCATCTCTGGGCTGGTCGTCCTGGGTTCTATAAGAAAGAAGGCCGAGCAAGCCATGGGAAACAAGCCAGTAAGCAGCACTCCTCCATGGTCTCTGCATCAGCTTTTGCCTCCAGGACCCTGCCCCATTTGAGTTCCTGTCCGACTTCCTTCATGAACGACTATGATGTGGAAGTGTAAGCCAAATAAACCCTTCCCTCCCCAACTCACTTTGGTCATGGTGTTTCATAACCCTAAATCATTTCCTTGGGAATTCCTTATCTTTCTTTTCCACACTCAGAAAGGGTTCAAAGGCCCTGTTTCAGGAGAAGCCTTCCCATGGAGGGTACCACTGATCCCTCCCAAAGCATGTACACAGCTGGTCTGTCACTGCTTGGGACTGGCCTCTCTCCCCCATGAAGTACGCGTCAAGCATCTGTCCAGACAGCAACGTTCCAGAAACACTTGCCGGTGAGTGGGTAGCCATCACCTCACATGACTGCATTCCTTCCCATGACCCTTCCCTTCCCGTGCATCTAAAAGTTCTCCCACTAGGAAAGTCTCTGGAAGCTCAGGTGTAGCCACCTCTTTCTCGGTATTCTGCTGTACCCGGCTGCCCTCATTCTGCAGCCGGGCTGTGTGTAAGCAACCTCTAGAACGGCAGTTCTCAACCTGTGGGTGGCAACCATCAGAAACAACATATTTCCAATGGTCTTAGGGACCGAGACGCTGCTCAGCGGCAAAGTCACAGTTATGAAGTAGCAACAAAAATTAATTTATGGCTAGTGGTTCCTAAGACTATCAGAATGCCATGTTTTCCAACGCTTGTGACCCACAGCTTGAGAACCACTGCTCCAGAATCTAACAGTACCTTTCCTTAACTCTCTCTGAACAGCCTCAAATCCAGTTAGCAAATGATAGAAACACGTTGGCGTTGCCCTGCCACTGTGTAAATAGGAGAGTTTACACAGAGCCTGCTGGCACAGACCCTGACGCTGCACAAAGCACATACCTGTGTGTCCCCAGTCATTAGCACTTTACTGTGGATGTGGTCAGCCACGAGGCACTCAGACTTGCTGTCTTGTTTACTAATCTACAATCTTTTAAATCCTTAAATATTTCAAATCTTTACAATCTTTTAGAAAGGAAGCCCGGAGACCCAGTGGACCTGGGAGGATACTGTCTGAGCCATCCTTTCCTGGATGGGCCCCCATGACCACAGCTCCAAAGTAGATGCTGATCGGTGATAAGCAGCCCAGCCGCTGGTGCAGAAAGACGTGCAGCCACGTGGACAGAAGGCATCCTACTCCGAGTGGGAGGGTAAAGGCCTGAGCCCCACTGCCTGCAACTTCAGGGCAGCCAGGGGACCTGCTAGCTGCTTTGGGGGTAGGAGAGCAGAAGGAACAACCTAGATGGTGCTGTTGAGCTGCTCAAATTGGTGTCTGCTGTGGTGAAGTGACAGCGAGGGCCTTGTCTGTCTGGTTGGAGTGTTTTCTCTCCACCGAGACATCGTAAGCCAACTTAACGGGATAGTCTGTTGTAACTAGACAGTGCTTAGCTGAGTCTCAGTTTCTCAGTCCTACTGTCGGCTCTCCAGGATGTCTAACCCCGCTTTACCAATAGAGTTTTTTTTTAATGAGAAATTTTTTTAATTTTATTTCTGTGTATGTGTGTCTGAGTGAGTATGTTAGTGCAGGTGCCAGTGAGAGCCAGCAGAGGGTGTCAGATACCCCCGAGCTGGAGTTACAAGCAGTTGTGAGTTGCCGTTTGGTTGCTAGGGACCAAACTCGGGTCCTCTGGAAGAGCCGCAAGCATTCTTAACTGCTGAACCATCTCTCTAGTCCCGGATAGACTTTCCTTTAACTGGAGCCCCCAAGACTCATTCTGTATGAGTAATAAAAACATGTCAACTTACCAATCTTCTTCCTCTCCAGATCTCTTTCTTTACTGATTTCACATCAAATTTCCTGGCTTTATTAAGGTGATCATGATCTTCACATTCCACCAGTGCTGATGAATACAGCTGCAGGTTGGGGGGGAAAAGTCCAGAGTTGGCATGAAGTAGCCCTGATGGATGGCTACCAAAAAGGCTGTACCGGGAATGCAGAGTGAACGATGGTTCCAGGTATTGGCCACTTTGCAGGTACATGAACACACAGGAGCCATCTGACTGCTATGAGCAATCTCATTCTCAGACAGGGTGTGTGCTTTGTAACTCACCTCTGCTGACTCGGGACCCAGGCAGACAGTGGCCCCTACACCACTCTTTCCCTTAGCCGAGGAAGGTGCAGCAGGCTGAGCAATGGCTGAAGCCATGCAGTCAGAGCAGTAAAAAGAAGGACAAGAGGCCATTCCTGGTGGCTTTCCAGGGCCCATTTCTTAAACTTCAAGAGCCAGCCTTTTGCTTTTGTTGTGGTTGAGACAGGGTCTCCCTATAGCCTGGTTGGCCTGGAACTCACTCAGAAGTCAACCTGTCTCTGCTATCTGAGTGCTGGGATTAAAGGCATACACTACTACACCTGGCTTTTATGATGTTTTTAAAAAATATGATCTTGTGGCTGGGCTGTGGCGGCACACACCTTTAATCCCAGCACTTGGGAGGCAGAGGCAGGTGGATCTCTGTGAGCTCGAGGCCAGCCTGGTCTACAAGAGCGAGTTCCAGGACAGCTAGGACTGTTACACAGAGAAACACTGTCTTGAAAGAAAAAAAATTGTGATCTTGCTATTCACCAAGTTTACCTGAATCTTGGCCTCTTTCCTGAGCCTTCTGAGCAGTGGAAATGTGGGTATCAGCTACTACAGCTGGCCACAAACCCCCTTGTATGTTTTAGCAGGCATGAGTTTCTTTCCTCTTCAATATTTTAGGGGCTGGAGAGGTGGCTCAACAGTTAAGAATGTGTATCGCTCTTCTAGTGTTCAGAGGACCAACATTCAGTTCCCAGTCCCCACTTGGGGCAGCTCACACCTGACTGAAGCTAGATTATCTGAAAGGAAACCTCAATTGAGAAAACACCTCCGTAAGATTTGACTGTAGGACATTTTCTTCATTAGTGATCGATGAGGGAGGACTGGGCCCATTGTGGGTGGTGCTATCCCTGGGCTGGTGGTCCTGGGTTCTATAAGAAAGCAGGCTAAGCAAGCCATAGGAGCAAGCCAGTAAGCAGCACTCCTCCATGGCCTCTGCCTCAGCTTCTGCCTCTAGATTTCCTGCCCTCTTTGAGTTCCTGTCCTGACTTCCTTCAATGATGAACAGTGATATGGTAATTTAAACCAAATAAACCCTTTCCTCCCCAGTTTGCTTTTTGGCCATAGTGTTTTGTTGCAACAATAGAAACCCTAACTAAGACAGCTTATGCCTGCCCTGCTGTGTGCATGTCTGGAATAATACAATGTAAATGCTGTGGAAATGTTGTCTGCTATAATTGTTAAGGCAACAAGGTAAGAAAAAGTACATGTATGTTCAGTAACAGGTGCATTTTTCTGAATATTTTGAATGAGTACATAGATACAGAACCCAAAGAGGTCCAAATGCACACATGACATAGAAGAATCTCCAAAACACTGCTGATCAAGGGAATCTACACACTAAAGAGTCCTGTCATGTGGTCTCTGAGAAACGATCACTCTAGAAGGATTTGGAGGAGGTGGGAGCTGACTGCAAAGAGACATGAGGGAATGTTCTAGAGCACTGGGAGCTCTCTGGATAGTGACAGTGACCACATGGGGACATACATCTCTCAAAACTCAACTGCACACTTCAGGAAGCTGCAGTTTGTTTATGAAAAGTATGCCAATAAAGTTTACTAAAAATACTGGCAAATTAACAGTCCATCAGAAATGGTTTAACAACAGGAAAAGAAATCTAAGTACACAACAGGTTAAAAGGAAAAGGCTTTGGGGCCGAAAGCTTCATGGAACCCACGTGCTTCAACCTGGCATGTCATTAGGATAACAGGCGAAACTCATATTTGGGGACTAGATGGTACTACAGACCCAATGCTAATGTCTGACTGTGTTGGCTAAATTCTACCTAAGTGAGAGAATGTCCTTGCTTGTAGAAATACTAAGTTTACAGGACAGATGGCGCATAATTCCAAACAGACCTGACAGCTGGGTGTGGTGGCACACAGCTTTAGTTTCAGCTCTCAGGAGGCAGAGGCAGGTGAATCTCTGTGTGTTTGAGGACAGCTTGCTCTATATACCAAGATCCAGGCTAGCCAGGGAGTCCTGTCTCAAAACACACACGGAAAAACAAACAAACAAACAAACAAACAAGCAAACCAACCTGAAATAAAACAATGCACCCTGCTGTAGCCAGAGATTAAAAAATAAATTTAGAAGATTGTTTTTTTTTTCTTTCTTTTTCTTTTCTTTTTTGGTTCTTTGAGACAGGGTTTTTCTATGTAACAACCCTGTCTGTCCTGGAACTAGCTCTTGCAGACCAGGCTGGCCTTGAACTCACAGAGTCTCTGCTTCCTGAGTGCTGGGATTAAAGGTGTGTGCCACCACCACCCAGCTAGAAGATCATTTCAATAGATGGAGAGAAAACATTTTCTACTTTCAACACAAAATAAGTAAAAGATAGCATCTGTGTAGAAAGAATAGTCAAGAAGTTTTTTTAAAAATGAAATATTACAGTCTAAAGTATATGCAAATTTAGATGAGACTCTAAAAGCTATACTCCTGATAGAAACAATACTCCTGATAGAAACAAGACAAGGCTCCAAATTATCACTACAATGCTCCAGAGAAACTCAAAGAAACAAATAATTTAAGAGATCATAAAATTGGGGGTTGGAAGATGACTCAGTGGGTACAGTGTCATCAAGGTGAAAGTGCTCACGTAAGTGTCATGTTTTGCTTTTAAATCTTTATTTTGAATATGTGGTTATTTTGGCTGCATGTAAGACTATTACCACGCATGTCATAGATGCCCTCAGATGCCAGATACCCTGGGACTGGGTTATGGGTGCTTATGAGGCACCGCGTGGGTCCTGGAAATGGAACCCAGGTCCTCTGGAAGAGCAACCAGTGCTCTTAACCACTGAACCATCTCTCCAGCCCTACACATGTAGTTTTAAAGATATTTTCAAGTAACTTACCAAACAGTTTTCATGAGCAACTATATTCTCTGATCGTGCAAAGTATATCACACTCCAGTCATGGTCTTCAGGGCAGAAGGCACATATCCTTTTTTCCATCATTTCTCTAACCTGACAGTCCCCTACAAATAACATCCAGGTTAAAAACATAAAAGCATGTCATGGCCTTGCTAGCTCTTCCAGTCTTAAGCTGAATTTTATGACAGTCTTAACTCCTGGAACAACGACAAAATCAGCAGTGGAAGGGGGTAGTGTTTCTTGTGTGGTACAGCTGCTGTTCAGTGTTCTAGACCAGTGTTATCAACAGAAGCAGAGCAAGCCACAACAGCTGTGGTTGCCTGCACAAGACCGGCACAAGATCAAAGCAGTCAAAATTCTAGCTGAAATGGCAGGGGTGGGGTGGGGCAGAACTCAGGAGCATCCACCCCATTGTCAGTTGATGGTTTGTGGGGGGAGGGCGTGTCAGTTTTCTTTTAGGGTGGGTCCACCACGCTCCAGTAGGTGGCCACATACACAAGTACATGCTCAGCACAAATTGGAGATAGTAAACTAGTCCAGATGGAGAACAGATCCAGGGAAGATTTGAGAAACACAAGGCTAGAAAGGCGCAAGATAAAGATCCCAAATAGACATAGCAGAACACCCCAAGTCTGGATCAGAGGCTAGCTATACAAAGAGAGAAATTCTACCCCTCTTCCCCCAAGAGGGTTTTAGGCTTAATGTAATTTCAACCCAAATTCCAAGGTTAAAGAATTTGAAAAAAGCAATTATTAGGGAAGGCTACATGGGATTAGATAGTGAGGAAGCTTTGGAGTAAACAAGACAGGGTATCACACCTGCTTGATTTAAAGTCGTATGTTCATAGAACCACTTGGACAGATGGTTAGATGAACAAGTCAAAGGACAGACAGCATAGGCAAAAATGGGTCATACCCCACATTTGTGAATTCAGTGGCTGATACACTGCTATTTGCATTTCTTCCCTAGCAGCATTGTCTCAGCCCATTTTTTCTATTGAATTTTATATTTTTACGGATTTATAAGAGCCTGTCACATGTTCAGAATATTATCACTTAGAGCAAGACACCCGGCAACCTCCCCTGGCCTCTGCATGTACACCAGTGGACACCCCCCCACATGCACATATATCATACACATACATAATTAGTATTTTAAAAGTCTATGTGACACTTGGAAGCAGAAATAGGTGGATCTCTGTGAGTTTGAGGCTAGCCTGGTCTACAGAGTGAGTTCAAGGATGGACAAGGCTACACAGAGAAACCCTTTCTTGGTGTGGGGGTGGGAGAGGAGAGAGCAATAGTCTATAGGCTTTATGTAATAAATTTAAAACTATTTTATGATTTCTAATCTTAGGTAAGGGGGGTATGATTAGAAAATAGTTAACTCTTGTTAACTATTCATATTAATATTCATAATATTAATATGGAGTTTATTTTAAAGTACAAGATGAACATATAACTCATATTCATAATGGTTAGCTATGGTTGTTTCTGGTCCTGTAGTTTCTATTTTGTTCCCTGACCTCCCACTAATATTGTACTTAATTTTTTATTAAAAATTATGTGTGTGAGTGTTTTGCCTGCATGTAGGCACCACATGAGTGCCTGGTGTCTATGAAGGCCAGAAGAGGGCATAGGATCCCCTGGAATTGGAGTTGTTATGATGGTTGTGAGCCAATGTGTGGGTGCTGAGAAACAAACCTGGGTCCTCTGCAAGACCAGCCAGTGCTCTTACCTCCATAGCCATCTCTCCAGCCCACTTTTAAACCTAAAAAATCAGAACACTAGTTCTTTTGGGGACAAACCCATTCTGGGTGTGCAGACACAGAGTATGGGAAGTGGCCTGGAGCCTCCTCTCTCCTGCCCCTCACCCTACAGACCACACACAGATTAGCTAAAGGAACTGTGTACCACATGGGTATTTGGCTAGTGGTTGCCATGTATTTTGGAGATTGGTACCCTTATTTGTGCCATCCTCTCTGTCTGGATCAACTTTTCAAGTTTTCTACCTATGACTGACTCTTGACCTGAAAAAGTAGGATGGGGGCTGGAGAGAGAGAGTGCTTGCTATTCTGAAGGATCCAAGTTTAGTTCCCAGCACTCATGTTGGGGAGGCTTAGAAATACTTGTAATTCCAGCTCCAGGGTCTCCACACACAAATACATAAATATGTACATACACATATCAGCCACTAGAGTGCTGGCTCAGCAGACAAGAGCTCTTGTTGCTCCTGTAGAGTACCCAGACTTGATTCCCTGCCCCTACATGGTGACTCATAACCATCTCTAACTCCACTTCCAGGGGGAATCCCTATGCCTTCTTCTTCTAAACAACAGAGACATCAAATCCACATGTGGTACACAGACATATATTCAGGCAAGGCATTCATACATATAAATCTTTAAAAAAATGCTAGTAGGGGATGATCACCAGCTGGAATGAATCAGTCCCCTAAAAGCTCAGCTGTAGATATCTACCAAGTGAGTCAGGATGATGGTGGCCTAGGTTAAGGTTCAGGGATGGAAGGCTGCTTTTGCTGAAAATATTGACTTCACTTGGGCCAGGGTTCACTGCAGGCACTGAGGAGTGATGGAAGGGACTGAAAAGGCTTAACTTCAGTGCTTCCCTACTGGATCTGTTTTTTTTCTGCTTTAGCCTTTGTGTCAGATTTCTCCTGGAGACACGGGGGGGGGGGGGGGGGCTGTAATAGCCTATCAACACCAGCGTTTGTTTCTGTTTCCTGTCCCAGAAGAGACCTTCCTTTACATTCCTCAGTTCATGTCTTTTTAAGACGATTCAGGGAATCTTTGGATCACAAAACTGAAAATACCATGCCCTCAAGAGAAGATCATACCATCACAAGGAGATTGTCACTATGGGTAGACCTGAAACATCACCTCAGGGTTCTCAGAAACTGATGGCTACTTGCGGCCCCCACAAGCTGTCCCTCAGTATTTCCCAGTTGCGCCAAACTGTTTCTCCTGGCCAGGTTTCTAGCATCCCCAATAAAGTTTACCCTCCCTTCCCAACAGCATGTCTTGCGTACTAACTTTGAATGCAGAGCTCCCGAACCTGTGACACAATGACCCGAGAGG
Source organism: Ondatra zibethicus (assembly GCA_004026605.1). Classification (NCBI taxonomy): domain Eukaryota; kingdom Metazoa; phylum Chordata; class Mammalia; order Rodentia; family Cricetidae; genus Ondatra; species Ondatra zibethicus. Next base: position 11,614 of record PVIU01009333.1, read on the forward strand.
ATGGAACCAGCCACCCTACAGGTTTCAGCTTCCTGAGGAACCCAGCGCCTGCAGCTTTCCCAGCTGCTGTCAGCCCAGCTCTGCCCTGGGTGGCACCCTGCAGTCTCCATGGTAATTAAGGTTCCCAGAGCTGGGGCAAGGGGGAGTGGAGAGTGACCCCTTCCCGCTCGCCACCACCTGGTACTCACCAGCAGGGACTGGGCCACCAGCCGGTGGTGTCTCCTGGGCCATGGCTATGCAGCTGGGCTCCAGGAAGTGCGACTGGTAGCTAATTTCTAGCTTCTAGTTTCGTTTCTCTAAGTTTGAGTGGTGAGAGCAAGCAGGATGCTGGGAGGAGGTGCAAATGGGCAGTTTGCTTGCAGATCTTCAGTTCTGAATAGTGGGGTTTTTTTTGTTTTTTGTTTTTTTTTTTTTTAAACCGTGTTCTCCTTTGGTAACGGGAGCCTTAAAGTTCTAGCCTTTAAAGCTTCCCCTTAGGGAAGCTTTATTAAAGCTTCAATTAAAGACGCTGCCATGAATAGCCAAAGGGGGAGGGGTAAAGATCTGAGGGGTAAGAAATCTACTCAAAACAGGAATCGTCTGTCCATATTTCTTTCTTCTTCTTCTTTCTCGTTTCTGTCAATTCTCCCTTGCTCTCTCTTGTTCTTTGTTCTACCTGTTACAAACGTTCTAGTCATATATATTCTTTTTTTTTTTTTTTTTTTTTGGTTTTTTGAGACAGGGTTTCTCTGGAGCCAGTCCTGGAACTAGCTCTTGTAGCCCAGGCTGATCTCGAACTCACAGAGATCCACCTGCTTCTGCCTCCCAAGTGCTGGGATTAAAGGCGTGCCACCACCACTGCCTGGCATCATATATATTCTTAAAACCAACAATTCCTCAGCCCTAGCAGGTTCCAGGGACCCATAGAAAATCAGATAAGGGTTCTCCCTCCCTCCCCCCTTTCTCTCTCTCTCTCTCTCTCTCTCTCTCTCACACACACACACACACACACACACACACACACGCACGAGAGAGAGAGAGAGAGAGAGAGAGAGAGAGAGAGAGAGAGAGAGAGATCCACTGGAGTGGCTAGTAGAAATCCAGTGAACTTAATAGAGAAAGTTAGTTAAGAAAGGAATTAAATCATCAGGGGATTCTTAGAGGTAAGGTTAGTGCACTATGCTGCATTATTAGGTGGTAGATAAAGGGCTAAAATGTTTATTTTCAGTAAAATTATGAATAGGGCGCAGGTTGTATTTTAAATCAGCACACCGCTTTTTTCTTCTCGAAGCATACATAGAATCAGGTAACCAAGCAGCCTACATAAAAGGCTCTTGATCAGATTAGCATGCACACCAGCTGCTGTAGATTCTGTGGGTCTAGATCTGGAGTTAGACTTGCTGCTCTAAGGGAAGAAGAGACCCAGGCCTCTAAATTGAGCTATGCTTGTTATCAGCCCTTCTGCTCAGAGGTGTTGTGGGTCTTTCTCTGGGGTGCAGCTAACAATCCCTTCTGCTGTCCTTGAGAGTCCTGAACTAAAATCATCAGTAAACTGAGGCGAAAGTGAGCATAAGGAGTTAGGAATCTTTTGAGTCAGGTAAAACCAGAGCAGCAGCTTGGGCAGGTAGTAATTCTATGTCCTTGGATATCTGTGAATATCTTAGATGGGATGCTCTGTGCCTGTACCCTAAGCATTGACCATATGTCTGCTGATAAAGAAAATTGCAGGAAGGCAGATCTCTACACCTACCTAGGAGAGAGGAACAAGGCCTGGCAGTGGGAAACTGTTCTGAACTGGGGAATTAATTCCCAAATATGTAACAGAAGGGAAGTCAGCTACAGCAAAAATCTATAACAAAGGACAGCCACTTTATTCACAAAGCAATAATGCTAAAAAGCCTTGCTTTTTGGTTTAGCTTTTATCAGATCCTTGGGTTCTGATAAGTCGCTCACGAAAAGATGACTGAGCAATTACTGTGTAATGTTGCAGCTTGTAGCAGTTTGGTTTCTCTGTCGATATGATGAACACCATGGCCCAAGATAACTTAGGGGAAGAAAGGGTGTGTTTGACCAACAGGTTACAGTCGTCATCCAGGGAAGACAAGGAAGAAAGCAGGATAGCAATGCTTTCTGGCTTGCCTCCCTTGGCTCTCTAACCCCCTTTGCAGCACAGCCCACAACCACCTGCCCAGTGGTGGCGCTGCCACAGTGGCCTGTGCCCTCCTCCATCAACTAGCAGTCAGGAAAACGTCCCACAGGCCAGTCTGATGGAGGCAAATCCTTGAAGTTTCCTCTTCCCAGGTGCATCAAGTTGACAACCCCAAATAGGCATCAAAAAGTTTTTTTTTTTAAATAAAAATTAAAAACACACCAGGAACACCCACTCTTCCTGTTTTTAGCTTAAGAAACAACTGATCTGTATTTTTGAAGATTCCACCACACCCTTTGGCCTATGCAGTAGTATCTTAAAACAAAATTAAGAATCCTAGACGCAGTTGCCAGTAAGGAATCTTTACTTAGCATCAATGTGGCACAAAGCACCATACAAATCCAGATTCTTCAGTCATGTGACAAACAGAAATATCCACGTAGGCACTAACATAGAGAAAATAGAATTTGAAAAGTTCAGGGCTTTGCTGGGGACTTAAACTTCGGGGAGGTTGCACTGAGAGGACAAAGTGCAGATGGCCTGGCAGAAGAAAGGGCAACTAAACAAGGCAAGTTGGACAGCTTGGGCAAAATGACAGATCCTAGCGCAGGAAGGAAAGGGTCGTGGGTGGGTATAAGAAAAAGTCCTTTCTCTGGGGGCTGGAGAGATGGCTCAGAGGTTAAGAGCATTGCCTGCTCTTCCAAAGGTCCTGAGTTCAATTCCCAGCAACCACATGGTGGCTCACAACCATCTGTAATGAGGTCTGGTGCCCTCTTCTGGCCTGCAGGCATACACACAGACAGACTATTGTATACATAATAAATAAATATTAAAAAAAAAAGTCCTTTCTCACACTCTTCAGAAAGAATAAATGAGCAAGCTGGGCAATGGTGGTGCACGCCTTTAATCCCAGTGCTTGGGAGACAGAGGCAGGCAGATCTCTGAGGCTTCAAGGTTAGCCTGGTCTATAGAACAAGTACCAGGACAGCCAGAGTTACACAGAGAAATCCTGTCTCAGAAAACCTAAAGAGCAAGATCTGTAATTGCAAGGAAAGCCTCTAACTTCAAAGATAAAGACCATAGTAAAACTGGGGCATGTTCAGATTGAATACCTCAGCCCTTGGCATACATATATCCAAAAAGTCTAGAATGTTTGTGTGAAAGTCTCAACCCAGTCCTTGGCAGCCATATATCCAAAGAGTCTGGAATGTGCAGATGAAAGTTCCATCCCAAGCACCCTCCCCTGGGGGTTGCCTCAGTCCAGACTCTGCCACAGAGAAAGCCCACCAAACGATGGTCCCTCCCCAGAATACTCAAGACCACTCCCAAAGGGTATTTAAACCGTCCCCCAGAGAATAAACACGTGGTTTTCCGGTCTTCCTTTCCAGTCTCCCCTCTGTGGGGTATCCATTAAATCTAGTTTTTTTTTTCTAATTTGGCTTGATTTGGTCTGATTCAGATTATTGCATTCGCAGAGAGGCTTGTTGGGGTGCAGAAACTTTACAGGAAAAAGAGGCCTTAAAGGAACATATCCACACGAATGCTTGTATGTACAAGTACATATACATTTAAATAGTTTATTTTATTAGTGCACATTTAATGTGTGCACATGTGTGCCAAGGCATACACATGGCAGTCAGAGTCACTTCAGGTTATAGTAATTACTTCAGGTTATAGTAATTCTCTCCTATCAAGTGGGTCCCAGGTGAAAGGCTTACAGTGCAAGCGACCCTGGAAGGTCCCCCTGCTGTGACAGGTAAGGGACAGACAAATATGCCATGTATGAAAAAGAACTTGGGTAAGGAGATATTGAGAGGGTGTAAGAGTAGGGAAGGACTATGGAGGGGAAAGAGAGATGGAGGGACAGAGAGAGGAAAGAGGAAGGAAGAGGAGGGAGGCAGAGGCTGTCTCTTCAGAAGAAGGGACAGAGAAAGAGGAAGACAGAATGGAGACCAGCTTGCCTGGGCGGAAGTGGGAGATTGGGAGTGGGCAGAACTTGTCTCTTAAAGGGACAGGGTACCCAGGTGACAGGGCAGACCAACGTAATTAATTATACCACCAGGGACTGAAGTCAGGTTGTTGGGCATGGCAGCATGTGCCTTTATCTGCTGAGTCATCTCATTTATTGGCCCATAAATAATATCTTAAAAGACGTAACTATTACAGCTATGGACCAAAACAAGATTCTTTAAAGGATTCTCCCTGGGCATGGTGGCACACACCTTTAACCGCAGTACTTGGGAAACAGTATTTATAGTGCTGTTTGTTGTAGAGATCAATTGGGATCAGTTGAGGCCAATAACTCAATCCTTTGTAAAACTCTTTTAAAGGTTTCTGAAAAGTACTTTATTCCTTTGCTCATGTGATCCTTTCTGTGCTATTCAGTAAATACAGAACAAAGCCCTTTATGAGGGACGCCCATACAACACACACATACACAGGCACATGGCAGACACACACAGAACAGTTACACACAGTCAGATTCGCAAGACAGTAATCTTCAGGTGGGGACAGATTTAGACTCACCCAACAGACAGAAGATGAATGACAAAGGGAACATGAAGAAGAGAATTCAAATCTGGACTTACTTGGTGAAATGACTCCAAGGAGGAGTGCTTTTATTTCTTGCCTTTAACACAACACTGATGTATCATTGGCAACTTGGTGTTAGTTCCTAATGTGTTGTCTAACTTAACTGTTGTCTTAACTGGTCTTAAGACCTGCTCAACAAGAAAGTAACCATGCCTGGTACTGTAAACCTAGCCAATTTCCCAAGGCTAATGAGGTCATCAATCGTGGAGAACCTACAACGACCACTTTACTAAACCAGCATGATCCCTAATTACATTCTAAATATGTCCTTATACCCATAAACATAGCTCTACCCTTCATGAAGAAAACTTCTCGTTGCACAAGCAGATGGAGAGCATTAAAGAAAACTACAATTGATCAAAAATGCAGTTGTAGAGCCCAGTCCCAACACATACGTCAATACAATTCCTACACCTAAGGACCACTGAGGAAGAGGAGGCAAAAAGACGGCTAAGAGCCAGAGGAACAGAAGGTCTACTGTGAGATTGTATTTTCTAGAAATGACAGGGAAGCTACAGCCATGAAGTCTCACACGGCTGCCTAAACATAAGCTGAACAAGGGCGCCACCAAGACACGCTAGCGTGTGAAGGGCAAGCCCCGAAGGCAAGGGCGCCACCAAGACACGCTAGCACGGGAAGGGAAAGCCCAGAAGGCAAGGGCGCCACCAAGACACGCTAGCATGGGAAGGGAAAGCCCAGAAGGTCTCAACCCTACACAAAGAACTGCAGGTTACTAAGGCATGCTGAAAGCAGAAGAAATAGTTTTCCCTAGGGAAAACCACATCAACTGGTCATCCAATAGCAAACCTTGAAAACAGGTACATACAAGTAACATTATACAGGCTGAGCAGGATGCATTTATTTATTTAGGAATATGTATGAATATATAGAAATTCCTAAATAAACATACATACACACAAATGTAGTTAACGAAAAAGACCATGAATTTGACAGCAAGGGGTGGGGTGATACATGGAAAGTACTGGAGAGAGAAGAGGGAAGGGAGGGAATAATATAATTTTATTATAATCGCAAAAATCAAAAAGTTATAATTACAAAGGTCAGAAAGCTGGCTCAGGGGTTGCTACAGAAGGGGCAGAATGACAGGACTGAACTGAAACAGTCTTCTGGACAGGACGCGCTCTCTGCTGTGGCTGCCTGCAAAAGAGCAAACCCACCAGCCCTCTAGCATGAGAAAGAGCTCATGAGCCCCAACCCTGAGGACATACTCACAGTTGATGGCTTTTGGGGAAAGGAGAGTGAGTTTTAAGAGTGTGTGGTGCCTGGTGGCCACAGGAGTATATGGGCAGCATAAGCTGGAGTGGGGTTATTTATAAAAATAAAAACCCAGAAAGTCTAAAACAGACATTCCAAAAGCATGTAGTCTCAAAACACTTCTCATTCGTTATTTTCAAAAATGACTGTTTCATCCATTTTGGGGGGAAAAAACAAGGGAAAGGGTAAGTCTAGGCTGTCAAGTGGAGCGTGCTGAGAGTGACCAACACCAGGTAATGTACTCAGGCTTTCTGAAAAACTTTCTCCAAGAGGATGACACCGATAAAACACCTTTTTCTGAGAGTCAAATGGACTCCCCTAAGGGAGACCTAAAGGAAACAGGCTGTTTCGTAACAGTCCCCTTTGGACAAACAATGCCCTGTAACAATCAGGTCTCCTCACTTCATTTTAGTAACTTACTGTGAATACTCACCTGCCTGCAGCGCCAACTGCTGTTTCTCTTTGTAATGTGATTCCTTTCATTCTACATAACACAATTTTCACTAGCTTCAAGATTCCTTTACTGTGTAGAAAAAAATATTAATGTTCTTCCAGGCTTCTCTGCTCTTTGGACTTGTGCAGCAAGCCTCCAACAGAGGAACTGGAAAGGAAGTTTCAGAACGACTTCCTACTGGAGTGGTCAATGGGACAATGAAGCAATAAATAACTGTGGAGGGCTGAAGATGTCGCTTTTGACTGCCTGGCATGCAGAAGGCAATGCGTTCAATTCTCAACAAGGAACAATACTTTCAATTAATGTGCATAAAGTTAGTGCCTATGCGTTCTTCAGACTCTTGCCTGTCATGTGTAGTTCATAATGGTCAGTGAACTGTCAGGAATTTAACATCAACTTTGTAGGTTAAAGATGTAAAATTTTGGCCTTTGGGGCAACACACACACACACACACACACACACACACACACACACACACACACACACACACACACACACACGCCTTCAATCCCAGCACTCAGGAGGCAGAGACAGACTTATCTCTGCGAGTTCAAGGCCAGCCTGGTCTACAGGGTGAGTTCGAGCACAGCCAAAGCTACAGAGAAATCTTGTCTCAAAAAAAACAAAAAACAAATCACAAAAACAATTTAGAAACATACAAATTCTATTGTAATTTTTGTCTAAATATATAAACTACAAAGTTATAAATTATACAATGGTATGTACATAAAATATATTATTTACATTCTACTCAAGTAAAGTTAAGTAACAATAACAAGTGATACTTGATGCATATCAAGAGTGTCTGTATTTTGTTTCTGACCTAAGTTATACAAAATTAGATATAAAACATGAATACCCTGAGCAAGTGAAACCAAAGGATTGACCACGATTTCACTGACAACTGATGTAGTTCCAGCTTGATGAGAGACAGTCAAGACAAGGTTATATTATTTTTTTCCGACACTTATTAACCCCACACTGGCAGAGGATTTCCTTTTCAGGCACAGTCCCAGCTTCATAACCATAATCCCATGTCAGTTCTGTTCTTGCTTTCACATACCTAAAAAGTAGAAATAAAAAAGAATCATAAATCACCCTAAATAATTCCACATGAATCAACCTTGAATATGCCAATTTACATATTCACAAAATTAACCATCCTCAAGTTGCTCTATTCTCTTTCCACATCATCTAATCATTTGACTTTTATTTCAAGTATCCCAAAATACTATGTAACAAAGTGTATCTATGAGGAATGATGTTTTGCAAATATAAAGGCTGTGGTCACATCATCTAATCATTTGACTTTTATTTCAAGTATCCCAAAATACTATGTAACAAAGTGTATCTATGAGGAATGATGTTTTGCAAATATAAAGGCTGTGGTACACAAGCAAATGGAGTAATTCAGGCTTTAAAGAAGATATAGGAAACAAGGGCTGGAGAGATGGCTCAGTGGTTAAGAGCACTGCCTGCTCTTCCAAAGGTCCTGAGTTCAATTCCCGGCAACCACATGGTGGCTCACAACCATCTGTAATGAGGTCTGGTGCCCTCTTCTGGTCTGCAGACATACACACAGACAGAATATTGTATACATAATAAATAAAGAAATATTAAAAAAAAAAGATATAGGAAACAAGCCTATTTCTTATGTGGGACAGCTTTCTTTTTCAATTGCTATTTTTACTTCAGGATACTAATGTTTTCCTTTGGGTGTTTTGACAATGATTTTGTGAATTAAAGCTATCTGCTATTTTTTTCTCAATATTTCTTCTTGTATTTTTCTCCTACATTTTTAAGAACTGCGGAAGACTGCACTTCTCATTCAGCATGGTTTTGGGACTCACTGCTGCGTTGGGCTGTGAGCTGGTTATTCCATGTCTGGGAAACCGGGCAGTCAGAAACGAGTGCACTCAGAACCAGGAGGAGCCTGTAGTAAGTTGTTAAATAAACCTTGCTGTCTGAGTGGAGGGATCTGCATGCTGGGGTCCTTCAGGACCTGTCTACCTTCTTCTATGGACACAACTGTGAAATGATATATGCAAACAATACTGTCTCATCACCTGGCACAAGGCTGTCCAAGAGGTGTTTGCCGGGTAGGTACATGACCAGTTCCACTGGCATTCTCAGACCTCTCTACCTCGCTATGGTGATCATGTGATGGACCAGGATCTCATAACATCACTCTTTCTATGATAGTTGGCATTTGCCCTTTCGTGTAAATTCAAGTGTAGGTATCATATGTATTTGTCCTAAGACAAAGTCAGTCACTTGTCATTTGTCCTAAAATAATGAATACATTTCCATGCTGTTTCAAAGCATTGACTGCACCTTACCTTTGCAGCACTTGTCCACTCCCTGTGCTGGTGGTCAGAGCCATAGCTTTGTGTGACGGGTGTTCTTAGGCTGGGCTATATCCCCAGTATCCCCAGCCTAAAAACTACTTTACTTTTTAAACACTGTCTAATACATGCTCACACCCTGTTTCTTCATAAATAAAACTCTCTTACATTTTCATACTAATACTTTTAAACAATTCTAAGGATAGTCAATTGTCTGTGGAACTGGGAGTAAATTTGAAGTACATAAAAAGTTATCTTAAAAAAAAAAAAGTAAAGGTCTAGGTGAGGCCTTCAGTCCTGGAACTCAAGAGGCAGAGGCAGGCAGACCTGAGTTCCAGCAGATTACACAAAGAATCACTGTCTCAAAACAACAACAAAACAAAACAAAACAAAACAAAAAGAAAACCAAAAGAGTTCATGGCCAACCTGGGCTATGTATGTCCTGAGTACCTGGTCAGCAAAGGGTAAATGGCAAGACCCTGTCACAGAAACAATAAAAAGCTAAATGAATCTCTTCTGCAAAATTACTGAAGGTTTTCTCCAACATATACAATTTTATTAACTGTTGTAAAAGAAAATGCTTATATTTAGTAGTAAGTCAAATTATAAAACTACATATGGAAGTTTGTTCTAATTCTATATTCTGAGTATGCACAGTAAAAATGGGAACTCTGTTGATCAAAACAAAAAGGATAAACTAGTCTTCCTCATGTTCCCCAGAACTGAACTATGCAATCTGATGTCCTCAGCCACTTAAGAATTAACTCTAAGCCGAGCCGTGGTGGCACAAGCCTTTAATCCCAGCACTAGGGAGGCAGAAGTAGGCAGAACTCTGAGAGTCTGAGATCAGCCTAGTTAACAAGAGCTAGTTCTAGGGCAGCTAGGACTACACAGAGAAACCCTGTCTTGAAAAACAAAGAAACAAACAAAAACCAACCAACCAAACAAACAAAATTCCAACTGTTTAAATTTTTACTGAATAGTTAACAGTTTAGGATAACTGAGTATTTTATGATATCAGATATTTGAGACTATGTTTCATCTTTTCATTCTTTTTTCATATCTACTATTTTAAAAGTCATAGCTGCAGCAATAATTGTATAAACAAAACAATTGCAAACCTGTTAGTAAAGAAGGCAACCAATGGAAAATTCCTGTCATGTGTTTCCACAAAAACATTCTGTACACAGAGATTCGGGGAACAACTATGCTGTTAAAAAAAAAGAATTAAAGGTTAGATAAAGCATAAAATTTAGAACCTTGTTATTTAAAATATGTGAATACCACTGTTTCCTACATATCTCACTGATTTTGTCTTTCTCATTTTAAGTAATATACAATCTACCACAGCTCTTAACAGTGTAGTTATAGCAGGAACCCATTCAGTAAAGCCAGGTATCTTGCTGAAATATAAGATAGAACCCCTAAATGAGGATTGTTCCTCAGTACTTAATATTATATTTATATTTCAACTCAACAACACTATATCAAAGAATGTATTGTACAGAGCCTTCTGCATAGATATCTACATGTCAGATTGTTAATGAACAGTTTCACACAGGAAACATTTGGAAATAAAAGCTGCCTGCAAGGAGCTAGTTAAAACTGACACAATGGCGTTCTATGCAGCATAAAGGGAGAAACATGCTAACAAGAAGAGTCAGGGCCAGTGAGATGGTTCAGTGGGTAAACGCATTTGCCAATAATTAGCCTGATAACCTGAGTTTGATTCCTGGAACTTACATGATAAAAAGGGGAGAACCAACTCTCCAATTTGTTCCCTAACCTCCACACATGCATGTGGCATGTATATATCCCCACCCCACATACAAAATAAATAACTAAATGTAAAAAAGAAAGTACCAGGAGCTCCTGTGTACTGATACATATTGATCTTCAGGATAGTATTGTTCACTCAAAAAGCAAATATAAGAGGTAGATCAAGCCGGGCAGTGGTGGTGCACATTTTTAATCTCAGCATGAGGGAGGCAGAGGGAAGCAGAGGCAGGCAGATCTCTCTGAGTTCGAGGCCAGTCTGGTATACAAAGTGAGTTCCAGAACAGCCAGGACTACACAGAGAAACTCTGTCTCAGAAAAGAGAGAAAGACACAGAGAGAGAGAGCTCAATTAATAATGGACTAAGTTGATTTGAGTTCAATCCCTAGACCCCATGTGAAAAAGCCAGGTGGGGCAGCACATGCTTGTGATATCAGGGCTCGGGAGGCAGAGAAAGAAGGATCCCTGTGGCTGGCAGACAGCCCAGCCTGACTGGTAAGCTGCAATAAGTACTCTTGTTTTAAAAAAAACCAAGGTGAATGGCACTTTAGGAATAATACAATTGACCTGTGGCTCCCAAACACACAGGCACATGAGTGCATGGAAGCCAGCATCCGTGCACTCATACACACTCACAAAGTGAATAAGCTATATAGAAAAGGACACCACATATGCATTTACTTGCATTTGCAAAGTGGGGGAGGAAGAAACAAGAGCCATAGAATGGGATCAGGGAATTGGCAGCATACTACTTTTCAAGAGAAGGCCTTAGCTGGGCAATGGTGGCACATCTTTCCTTAATTCCAGCACTGGGAAGCAGAGGCAGGTAGATATCTGAGTTTGAGACCAGCCTCGTCTACAAGTAAGCTCCAGGACAGCCAGGGCTACATAGAGGAGAAACCCTTTCCTGAAAAACCTAAAACATATGTACATACATACATACATACATGGAAAGGACTTGAAAATGAGCAAGACAGAGTTTTAACACGGAGAGTATACACAATATAGTTCTTATATCCTAATCCAAACCAGTACCTCTGAAGAATAGACATGTATAAAAACAGTCGATTTCTCGACACAGCCGTGTAACCCCTTTCCAAGGTTTGTAACATGGCAGTACTCTCAATACCACCATCCCAGTTCTTCTTAGCTGCCAACTGTCTTCTTAATATTGTTATCTATTATTGACACCACAAGACTCACAGAAACCAGTCTCTCCAATACCCTTGAATATGTCCATCACTTAGTTTCAGTGATTATTTCCTATTTAATTTTTTTGTGAAACTTGGACAACTGAATTTGAAAACTGTGTGTTTTATGCACACGTGTGTGAAGACATGCATATATGTATACCTGTCTAGGGAAGCTGGAAGTCAATGTCGGATGTCTTGATTGCTCTTCACCTTACATTTTCATCATATAGTAATTTTTTCTAACTTATTTTTTGAGACAAGGTCTCATTGAACTTAGAGCTTGATGTCTGGCTAGACCAGCCAGTAAGCCCCAGCATCTTCCTGTCTTCTCCCTAGCGCTAGGATTACAAGTGCATGCCATGAGGCCTGTTTTGTGTGTGTGTCTCTGTATATGATGTACTGTGTGTGGTATTGTGTGTATACAAGTACACATGTCTGTGTAAGTGCGTGAGAAAGCCAGAGGATGTAGCTCTATCATGTTCCAGCATAACCCCTTGAGAGAGCATCACTCACTGAAACTGGACCTAGCAAGCCTCTATCTCCACCCCTAAAGAGTGCTGGGGCTACAGGCATACATATTGCCACACAAGGTTTTTTTTTTGTTGTTGTTTTTCGAGACAGGGTTTCTCTGAAGCTTTGGAACCTGTCCTGGAACTAGCTCTTGTAGACCAGGCTGGCCTCGAACTTACAGAGATCTGCCTGCCTCTGCCTCCTGAGTGCTGGGATTAAAGGCGTGCGCCACCACCGCTCGACTTCGCCACACAATGTTTTTATGTGGGTGCTGGGATCCAAACTCATGTCCTCCTGCTTGGCAAGCACTTTCTGACTGAGCCATCTTCCCAGCCCTGAAAACTGACTGATGTATTTATTTTTCCTTGGTTTTATGCTTTGTTTTGTGTTCTAAAGACAGGTTCTCATGCTGTAGCCCAGGCTAGTCTAAAACACAGGAAATCCTCCTGCCTCAGCCTGAAAAGTGCTAGGATTATAGGCATGAGCCACCATGCCCACCCATTTCTAAAGTTTTCTAATGCAAATGTTTACTGTATTAAGCACTTTCAAGTAATTTATATTAATTAGTATGATCCTCAAAAAACCCTAAATAGTCATTCCCATATTAACAGCAGGAATTAAGTATCAAGAAGTAGCATGCGGAAGTACATAAACAGAAGACTGGCTTGGTCTGTCTTTAGAATCTATTAATTCTATCTTCCTGATAAATTTTAAGGAAAGGAGTGCTTAGAAATAGGAATCTTAACCCTGATACTCACATTAAGGAAACGGCCCACATTTCCTTCTTTTGAAGCATCCAATAGAAACACATTCTCTTTACTGAGCCTCACTGAAGAAGGTGACAGAGTCTTCGTCCTTTCATTTGGCAATCCTTCAGCGCAGAAGCCCGGCTGACTGTGCGAGGCTGCAGATTCTTCTTCTCGGGTCTTTACTGGAACTTCAAGCACCTTTTCAGTTTTCTCATTATTCAATGTGGCTATGTGCTTCCACCTGCCCTCCGGTGAAGTGTCTTCTCGACTTCTAGTTATATCTACCACGTCTGATTCAATCAGCTGTCCGTCTTTGCAGTAACCAACTTGGTTTGAACTTAAGTCCTCTAGTAGACATTGTTAGGAAGGAACTGTCAGGGCATATACTTGGCTGAGTAACAGTGCTAAGATTAGGTTAGAAGACAGCTGCTTTAAATAGCATAATCCTTATCACGCATAAAGGTAGGCAGTATTACTCAACTTATATAAATGAGAACACTGAGTCTCAAGGACTAAAAAGATTTCCCTGACTCATACAGAGAACTAGAGAAACACACAGGTATGCCCAAAATCTAAAGCCTGTTTTCTTTCTGTGGCATCACAGCTTTTCATGCATCTACATGTTGTTTCCTCATTAATGTATTTAATATAAAATTCAGTAAAAGTGGCTTTCCTTTCACTAACTCTGGGATCTGTATTTAAGTATATTCTAGACTCATGAAACAAGAGAGTGGAGAGGCCGTTAACATGTCATAGTTCTAAGAACACTGTCAGGAGTTCTTTTCCTCAAACTCCAGCAAAAACAACTGTGTTTCCAGGGGCTTGCACACACTGATGTTTGTGCCTTTAAGACCAGTCAAAAATTGTACTATTATAAACCAATAAAGGAGACAAACTTAGTCAGTTTTCGTATCAATAATGGAACTAACCCTTAGTAAACATCCAAAGTATGAATACATGTCAGGTAGAATAACTAAATTCATGTACTTAAAAGAAAAAACCAACCCACTCAGGCCTATGTCATTCAGTGCCCTCCCCCAAAATTATACTTTAGTTAAAAAGTTGATCTTAATCTGCCAATATGGTACAGAGCGTAAAAGTACTTGCTGCCAAGTGTGAAGTCCTGAGTTCAATCCCTGCCACCCCATGTGGTAGAAGGAGAGAACAGATTCTCAAAAGCTGTCCTTTGACCGCGGCATGCCATGACATGTGTACGTGAACATTCCTTTCCCTCAAATAAATGGGCAAATATTGTTTTTAAAGGAGGGGGAGGCAAAAATCTTTGAAGGTATCTTCCTAGCTGGGTGGTACTGGCACACACCTTTAATCCCACAGCTCAGGAGGCAGAGGCAGGTAGATATCTGAGTTTGAGGCTAGCTTGGTCTACAGAGTGAGCTCTAGGTCAGCCAGAGCTGTTACACAGAGAAACCCTGGCTCAAAAACAACGAAGAGTTAATGTCAAGGAAGCTGGGACAGTGGTTGCTAGAGCCTGGGAAGGAGCTGAGGGAGGGGCAGAGTGAGGTGGCTAGTAAGTGCATGGGTGCAGTATGACAGGAGGTCTAATTCTAATGTCCTGCATAACACAGTAAGACAGCAATTGTTGGCAGTAATTAATGGTATATTTCCAAATAGCCAATAAGGACAATTTTAAGAGTTCCCAGCATCAAGAAATAACAAATCTCTGAGGTAAATGATCATTACACACTGTATAATGACTGCCTTATCATACTCATAAATACATGCAACTAGTAAAAATATTTTTAGAAAGAAATTCTACTTACTAAAAAATAAAAGCTCATGGTTTAATCATTATTATGTAGATGCTGCTTCTATAGTACTTGTATTTTTGTACAAAGATTTCTGATAGTTTCTACTAGCTATACGGTGTTGTTATTTGATCTACCTACTATATATACTTAGCAACTGATGAAAATGGGGAAAGAGCCAAAGCAACTGTACTCATTATGGCTCATGTGTATTAAAGGGTAAAAAAACTATTATGTAAAATGCTCCTTCCCAGTAAGGAGCAACTATACCTTCACCAATCTACCCTGTAACACTACCTGGAGAGCTGGGTTGCAGATTAAGGGTATGAAGTGGGAGAAGAGGCAGCAGTGGCGGGCCTGCTCTCCAAAACAGGGCATTTGTCATCCATCTCTCTACTGAGGGATTCATCAAAATACAAAAGTTGCAAACCCCGGTCTTCCCAAGCTGTAACATTTGTCACGTAGACGCTGTACTCCAAAAGACAGTACTCTGTGGAGGGCGATTTGTACCCTCGCTAGCATTATACCGAGGATCCTAGACAGTGGGATGGGCAGAACTGCTAGAGAAATGTATCTTTAGGAGTCCAAAGGGAAAGATTTGGAGTGGGCTGCTTTAGCTAGAGCTTCCAGAGCCACAGACAACACCTGTAGACCACATAGTGGGAGCCATCCACTCTGCCCCTCCTGCCATGCCGTAGGTCATTGCTGAAACCAGACCAGAAGTCTACAAACTCCTGTAAACAGAGGACTAGTCACCAGGGATTTGCTAGTCATAGAATCTCTGCTGTGACTATTCAATTATGCTGATGTAGAGGGAAAGTAGAAACATGTAAATCAACGCCTGTAGCTACATTCCACTAAAACTTTATTTACAGACATTGGTGCTATAAGTTCATATAATTCTCAAGTGTTATGAAATATTATGCACCATCTGATTTTTCAAATATTTAAAAATGTAAAAAGTGTCTTTTACCAACCATAATTAATATTTGGCAGGTCAGATCCGGATACAGTTTACCAGTCTCCACATGACAAACCCATCAATTTGTCATGAAGTCTATGGAAAGAAGCGGTGCACACTGAACAAAAGGGACAAAGAGGCAAGAGAGAGACAGCCTACCGTGAGCTCGAGCTTTGGAGTCGAAGTGTTCTGGAGCTGGCTTAAATCCATTCTCATCTTCAGGGGCAGGAGATTCTGAAGAAACAAAACCCTTCAAGAAAGTAAGAAAGACAGCTCTACTCTTGAAGTCAGGAAGTACTAAGCCGCTGAACCTCTTTCACCAAGTATCACCCTTTATAGGCCGTACATACTAGGTTAGTTCTGAAAAGCCCCAGAGCTGATATTGTAAGGAGCCTTGACATAAGTGGAGCCAACACATGTATCCCTCTTCCACTGTCCATTTCTAGGCACTTTAGTAAGCAACAACTACAACAATTGTCAAGATACTATTTGAACTAAAAATACAATAATAAAACTGTGTGTATCTCAGACTCGAATAGCCTGTATGCTCAAAACGATGAAATCAATCCTACACTGTATTATGTAGCACAAATATTTCGGTGAAGGCTAGAAAGGTTAAGACCATAGTTAATGGCCTTGGAAAGGCACAGCCCCTTTTGTTTTGAAAATAATGCCTTGCCATGTAGCCCGACTTGACTTCAAAGTCATGATCCTCCTGAACTGGCCTCCCGAGCGCTAGCACAGCAGGCATGCAACCATGCAGTCTGTTCTTGCAGTTTTTACCATGTCTTTCTCATTGCAGTGAAAAATAGCTGTCTTCGATTTAGGGCTTCTAATGACTGAGTGACGCTGAGTTTTTGAAATATTTCTATAGTTCATTTCTCTGAAAAGAAAAAGAAAAGTTATTCTGTATATCACTAAAATATAGGTAATATCACTACTTCATAAACTTCCATTATTGTTAGAAATTAATCTAGGAACTGGAGAGGTATCTCATTGGTGAAAAGCACTAGCTGCTTTTCCAGAGGACCTGGGTTCAATTCCCAGCACCCACATGGTAGCTCACAATCATAGTCCCTGTGAAACCCACCCTGGTCCCTGAGTGCACCAGGCACAAAAGTGGGAAGGGACATAAAATAAAATTAAAATTTCAAAAAAGAAATTAATCTATATCACATCTATATTATTTGAGGAAGGAAAAGGTAATCATTAGCTACCAATAATTTTTAAATGTGTTTAAAAATGATCCTAATAAAGCTTTTCAAATAGAATGGTGATACAAAAGTAAAATTAAAATTTATAACATTCATAGAGTCAAATGAAAGTTATCCACAGTGAACTCAGAAATGGGACACCAAAGGAAATGTGTTGGCCAGATTTTTAAGGTTAGAATGCTGGATTTCTAGGAATGTTAAACTTAAATTATGAGGTGAGAAGATGTCTAGGGGAGGGGTGGTGGGAAGAGAGAGAAAGAGACACAAACAGGGAAAAACCCAAACATTCTTGACCCTTAACAAGGGAGGACACCATGATCTGGAGTTTTCACTTACATTACAGGCTCTCTGAGATCACAGCCAAACTTAAGAGAGCACTGCTCAGTTTTAGGACTGCTAGGCTGTGTTTCACAATCTGAACACGCAGCTTCTATTTTCCTCTTTTTGGAAAGCTCATTTTCCACATTTTTTTGTTGTTCTCTTCTGTTTTCATCAGTATTGGTTTTCTCAGGAGTGGCTCTGCTTAGCAATCTTCCTGAAATACAACAGACAGCGATCAAAACAGAAAACAACCTCTACCAACAAGTAGGCACCAGCTTCTCTGTAAATAAAAACTCTGTACTAAGTGCACTGTATTTCTAGAAAAGATAAACTCACCATACAGAGTCTAGACTTTCGGTAACTCAGCCAAGAAAACCATTCTAAGACATTAAAAAAAGGCCAATGGGAGACTCATTGTCTTACATTCATAATAAATATGAGCTATTTAAAAAGCAATAGCCTTTTATTTTGGTATTTTAAAAAGAAAGAAATCCACAGTAATGTAAAATAAAAACGGAAAAAGTCCTCTAGACAATGAAAAGCAAACTTGTTTAAATTCTTTTTAAGTTTGAAACCTTAGACTCTTGAAAAAATGATCTATTTAAAATGTGTGAGATCTACCTATTATTATGCTCACATTCAGTTTAATATTAAAATCTTTCTCATTGAATGCATTTTTTTTCAGGATTCAAAATTATACTTCTTAGGTTAGAATTAGTGGCTAGATATTCCACTCATCTTTCTAGGTCAACCTTAGGTGTATGTTCTAGCTCTGCAGAGACTGCCAATCATGCTTCCTGAACAGCACTTAGGGTGCAGAGACAGCCTCCACTCAGAGCTAGTCTGAGAAACAAGACGGATGTCTAGGCAGGCTGGGTGGAGTAGTGTAGTTAGTGTGGAGCCCCTGAAACAAGTGAGGTGCTTAGAGTAACTGTCTGAATCATCATGTGCAAATACTCATTACCATATTAACTTGGGGAAAACGTTAAGGAGCTTTGGTTTGATTGTTTCTATGTTAGTGAGCCATGCAGATCTCTTATTTAGGATTGTCGCTCCCTTACTCCAGAGCTTCTGTGGCTGTGAAGACAGTGTAAGTCCCAAGCCCTAGTACAACACAGCTTTTCTTTTCTGAAACACCTATGGCCCTCAGACACAAGACCCAGTGACTTGTCTCCTTCGGTGCTCCCCCTACATCTTGTTGTTCAGCACCCAGCTAAAAAGTGCCAATGCTGACTAGAACAACGTATATTCAGATGTATACAGATCCAATTGGGAAATAATAGGAAAACAAATCTTTGCTTTACCTGAATAAATGCATACAAATGTCCCTCTGTCAATGTCATCCAGGCAGCGTACTCCCCAGCCCTTCTTCTCACTTTTAAACACCTGCAGCCTCACCTGGGGACCATGCTGGACGACTCTGTTTTGACACAACTGGCGGCTACACTTGCACAACAGGTTGCATTCATAAATGCTGGCAATAACACATAAGACAATGTAAATTAGATGGCCTAAAAAGCAAAATAAATGTGTATTGCTACTTTACTTAACTTAGGGCTGGATTGCCTGCATTACTAGCTTTAGTTTTGTGGGAGCCCAAAATGTGAGCCTATTCCACCTTGTCTAAAGGTCAGAGCCTTTGAGGTTGCTCAAAGTTGTGGACAACAACTGTGGCTACACACCCTGACCTAGGGTGTGATTACGTGTTGTTTTGAACAGTAAGATGGCCCATAGAGGTGTTTCCTCTCCACCCTGACCAAAAGTCAGAGAATTCAAGCATACTTCTGCTTTTTCTTCTAAATTAGGAGGTGTGGCTGCCTTCAGGTACTTGGTACCTAAAGGGTCCACTGCCTAAACAACAGAATGCTTTTCTCATGAATTCGTGACTTGAATGTCTCAAAGTGTTGAAGCAAGTAACTGTTCCAGTTGTCCTTTGTATCATGTTAAAGCAGTCCTTTGCCTTCTTCTCCCCTTCATACTTGGGTTTAAGTGTATGGAAAAATAAACATGGGCAAACTCAGCACGCATTAGCCTGAGTGGCTCTCCCGATACTATCCTATGTCTCTGTAATTCTTTCTTATCTCTGTTCTTCCTACCTAATATTTCTAATCCTCATGCCCCTACCCTGGAATGTACAAACTCTCTGTGGCTAGGATCGTGACAGTAGTCACCCCAAAAAGGCGGCATATGACGTAAGGCAGCCCAATTGGCGTGGCTTACAACACAGTTAATGTTTTTAAAATGGAGTTTATTCTATCTATCTATCTATCTATCTATCTATCTATCTATCTATCTATCTATCTATCTTTATGTATATGACTGTTTTGACTATGTGTTTAACTGTACCACCTGCATGCCTAGTGCCCACAGAAATCAAAAGAGGGCACTGGATCTCTGAGACCAGAAGTATAGTCCAATGGGAACCCTCATGTGAGTGCTGGGATTTGAACCTGAGCAGCGAGTGCTTTTGACCACTGAGCCATCTTTCCAACCTCAAATGAGAACTTTATATAATAGAGCTTAACCCACAGGGCTGTTTCAACATCACAATGTTTACCAGATATGTAACACGGTGCTCAGCACATAGGAAATGTTAGCTTTTTAAATGTGTAAAGGAAATGTATTGAATGAAACTCTTCTAATTCTAGCTCTATATGTTTTATTACATAGCATCAATTTTAATAGGCTGAAAATTATCAACTGACAAATTAGTTTCCTTCATTCACTTTTTCCTTTTAATAAATATATATTATTAGTGTGTGTATGGTCATGCATGTGTTGCACACAGCCATACAAGCACAGAAGCCAGAAGAAGGATGTCAGGTGTCCTGCTCTACCACTGTCTGCACTGGTCCTATAGACAGGATCTCTTCACTGAACCTGAAGCCAAGCTAGGGCCAGCAAGTCCAAGAGGACCTGTATCTTGAGCCTCGAATAGCTCTGTGGTTCCAGGCGTGTGCAGCTTTCTATCTAAATTCTGGGCTTGAACTCACGTCCTCATGCTCCGTGGTTCCAGGCGTGTGCAGCTTTTTTATCTAAATTCTGGGTTTGAACTCATGTCCTCATACTATTTTCCACTAGTTCGCTCCTCAGCCCCTTCATTTGTTTTTGAGACAGCTTCCCTATGTAGCTCAGGCTGGTTCTGAACTCAGGATCGTCCAACCTCTGCCTCCCATATGTGCTGGAAGTACAAGTTTTAATGGGAAAATTGACAACTCAGAGTTACTCATTTCCTGAAGAGCTAGGTTTGAAGCGGATGAGTGTTTGAGTATATTTTGATGTATGTGTGGTATCTGAGTTCCATTTCTAAGAATATACAATGCTTTCATGTTACTATCGCTCAGTAATTTAGATTTTCAGTATGAGAAACAAATATAAACAAAACCTGTAAGCTTGTATACCATAATGAAAGCCATACTCTCTGGGCCTGGGAGATGAGCCAGCAGTTAAAATGCTTGCTATGGGAGCATGAGGACCTGAGTTCAGCTGCTCAGAGCTCTTACACAAGCTGGACACGGTAGAGCCCAAATGCAACCCCAGGTTTGGGGAGGGCAGCAGAGGCAGGCAGACCTTGGGGCCTGCTGGCCAGCCAGTCTACCCAAAGTGGGAAGCTCCAGTCTCAGAAAGAGAACGTATCTGAAAAAATAAATAAGGTGTGACTGAGGAAGATACCGGACTTTGACCTTTGGCTCCCAGTGTGTGTGCACACACAGGCACAAGTACCACCCCACCATGCACACAACTTACAAAAGTACCGTCCTCCACAGACACATGCACCCTGCAACAAATCTCTAAGGTTCCTCACCCCGTAGGTATAAGTCTCTGCAGTCTTTTATAATTATATCCAGTGCATACTCCATCAGGTGACAAGGGACATGCTTTGGCATTCTTTGCTGTCAACTGAAGACATGCACATTTTTTTCTAAAAGAAAGGCAGTAGAGAAGTCAGAATATAAAAAAAAAATCACCAAGTTATGAGACTTGGTAAAAAGTGTAAATCACATAAAAAATATGGTGTACTTTTATTTATAAGAGGGCTTTTGCTCAAGGATCATATGGAAACTCCTCTAAACACAATATGAAAAAAAATAACAACCAAAAGCTTATTACAACTAATATAAACTGCACTGAGCTATCTGATCATGCAACAGATATTTAATTATATGGGTTTTAATTTTTCAAAATGGATATTTTATCCAGTAAATACTCATTTGTTGATAGCTGTAGTTCTGCTCGTCCATCATAGGTTATTTTAGTAGTTGTTTCCTCATTAGCCGAGAGGTATATTCAAGGACCTCTGAATGCTTTAAGTCTTATATTAGTACCAAAGTCTATTTATTTGTGCTTTTCTCAATACTCTGAAACATTGCCACATGATGCCAGAATTAATCTGCCCTTGCATGCTTTATTTTCCTGCATATTAATTATTTCTTGTGTCTTTTGGAGCCACTATTAAGTAAAATAAGTCTTACTTGAATGTATTACAAGTATGACACTTGATCTGATGATCAATGTGGCTGTTAAGTGACTACCTGGCAGGTCATGAACAGTGTGGATAAAGAGACGATTCACATTCCGGGGGGATGAAGTGGGCATTCCATCACATAACTCCAGACAGCATGTAGCTTAAAACTTATGAAATGAGTGTATGTAGAATTCTCCAACTAATGATTATTGATTATTATTATTATCAATCTATATATTTTTTTGATCTGTGCACCATTTGTGTGCCTGATGCTTGCTGCCCAGGGAAGATAGTGGATCCCTTGGTACTGGATGTGAATTGATATGTGGGTGTTGGGCATTGAACCTGGGTCCTCTGGAAGAGCAGTCAGTGCTCTTAAACTCTGAAACAACTCTCCAGCACAGTAATTCCAGACTACAGTTGACCAGAGGGACTGAAGCTACTGTAAAGGAACTGCTGTAGTGTAGATAGTTTTCATTATCTTTTCAATATGAAATGAAAACTGACAGGCAGATCCCATGGCTTACCAGTCAGTCAGTCACTAAACAGCCATAGGGATTTTCAGATCAGGATACTTGCAGTGCTTCAGGCTATGTACGGAAAGTACAAATAAATAGACTTTGTTACTAATACAAAATTTTAAACATTCAGGGTCCTTGAATATACCTCTCAGCCAATGATGGAATAATGATATTAAAATAACTTCCCTTTCTCTTTTACTTAGTATAGGTAGATAATTTGAATAGAGTTAACTATACATATAACACAAATCTACCCTATTACCTGCAAACCTACAGATGCATATGAATTACATCTTTAAAAGAATGTTTCTCAAGGTCTTGACATATCAGCACATGTATTCATTTTCTTGATGGAATGTCAATACAATGGTTAAAGAATAGAAGCTGTGAGCACACTGGCATTCTAAAAAATTAGCCAGTAATGATACTTAATTTGTAAAGTAAAATATAACAAATGACATAGAAATTAGGAATAAATGTTCAAATACTGCCTCTCCTACTTATCTGCTGTGACCTCTTTGAATCTATTTCTGAGACTAATTCCTTATCTATGTGGTAGAAATACATCACCTAACACACAGGTTTGTGTGGTGACAGAATGAATGTATTTAAAGAGTCTGGGCATGCGTGATACTCAAAAACAGCACTGCAATTGCTATTATAACTAAATTACTACATAAAAGGAAATACTCATTCTTAGAGGAAATAAATTTTAAATTACCATTTTTGGCAAAGAGCTATAATTAATGAAATGCTATCTTTTCATCTATTTAAGACAATTTGTGCAGTTTTAGACAGACAAAATGTCAAACAGGAACACAGTAGGACTAGACAAATGTATCTACGTGAAGATTGTCTGAAACATCATGTTTTTCTACTTACATGTCTATGCAGCCCTCAGAACAGTCACATGAATCAGAAAACATGCTGGAAGAGTTTAGATAACATGCTCGGGGCCATACTGTCCTTCTGTATTTAAACTGTGGGAGTTTCCTACTGTCTATTTCATTACAGAAAGATATCGGCACTGGTTCCATTCCATTACTAATATCTACATCAGAAACAACTTCATCTTGCTTTGGGTGATTCCGAGTCAACTGAACGTAAGTATTGAAGGAAAAGTTGTCTGTGAATAAAAAGTTACACTCTGTCTTGATAAGGTAATGGAAAACTTCCTCCATGTTCCGTAGGCTCCGTCCACAGGGCGTTTTATAATTCACGTGGAGGGCAGAAGAATGAGAGTTTGTCTTTGCGTGTCGTCTTTGGAAGTGACATCTGATTGGTAGCTGCAGAGGGTTTTGTCCCTTCAAGGACAGCGGTGTTTCCATCAGACAAGCACTGGAGCAGATGTGGCTATGGAAAGATACACTCAAAGGGCGTTCCTTCTCCCCCAGGGCTGCAGCATCACTGTTCGCAGGCAGGAGTGCTTTCTGTCCTGGAGACCTATTAGAGTAAGTTAATCAGTAGTATCTCAAATTCATAGTCTTGCTTCATTTTTTTAAAAACACTGCAGACTAAGGTGGCAATTGCTTACTATATTTCCTGGACAGCAGTAAGATAACCTAGGTTCTGAAACAGTTCACATATCCTTGAGGCATTCAGAGATGAGATGTGACTTAGACTATTCCAGGAAGCTTGAGCTAGCTGTATCTTTCTCCTAGGCTTTGACATGTACTGAGAGTCTGCCCTTGTTCACAGGCTGAGAACAGCATTTCTTCATGTAGGATTTGTTATACCTGTGCCAAGTAAAACTAAGGTAGCTTAAAAAATTTGTTAAGATTCCATTACAGTGCCTTCATCCAGCAACTATTTAGCTGATTTTTCCCCACAATATGTAATCCAGCTGCCAATCATATTGATATTCTGAGAATAATAGCAAACTGGCAAAAAAAAAAAAGGACAGTATTTAATTCAAGGGGAAGAAATATAAAACAAAAGTTCTTGTATTTTGAATCCAATTTTTAAACTTCTTCAAAGAACTTGAATTTTATTTCACTGTCTATTATACATTAAAACAGGCATTTTATTTATTTTGTCCCAAACACCTGCGTCTTAGTATGTACTAGACACTGAAACACCCTGAACTTTCTGAGGTTACACATCAGCCGATGACTAGTGGCATGTGAAGCAACTTCATGGTGTCAGCTATCTCTGTCATTCCTGTTAGTCAATCACATTATACTACTGTATAACAATTTTTGTTAATATTGCCAATTTTTTCCCAGGGGACAAGATCCTTCAACTGGTTATGTACACAATTTCATCAATGAAGGGGGGGTCTCAGTGTTTCTGGATTACAGTCTAATGGGTAAAACAATATACTACCACGTGTTTGTAAATCTTTGAATGTTGGAACTATTTTCAATTTGTCTCTGTGTTAGTGTTTTAATGAACATCTTCAGACATAAATCCTTGACCAAGTTCCTGATTATTCTTGCATCCCTTTAGAGGAATTACTAGTCAATAGGAATACACATTAAACAACAACAAAACCTTGATTAATAAAAATAATCAAACACATACAAGAATATATTTTCTTATAGAGACCTAAATGTCTCTTTGAGAACTACAGATATCTTAGCAAATAAGGACATTATCAAAACTTCTGCACTAGAAAACAACTAAACTCTGGCATAATTCCTAGTAAACATAAGGACACACACCCATGATGATCCATGCCTTCCTTTAAAAAGCCCGAGGGACTGGACTGCAGCTCAGTGATACACTATGCCTTAGCATGCATCATAGGTTTTGGGTTGGATATACAGAATGGTAAAAACAAAAAAACCCTAATGAAACCCAGATTCTTCCTGAGAAAGGTCCATCTACCAGGAGAATGTAAAGTTGTCCAGGATCTAACGGTGGGAAGATCCACTGCCAGTCTTCTCCCCTCTCAGAGGACTATTAGGAGCTAACAGTCATGAATTTCCTATTCCTTCTAGTTTACTATGTATGTGTCTCCAACACAAAATTATCTTCCCAAAGACGTGAAAACAATGCTTTGGGTCATCAGTCTTCCAGTTTCTGTAGAATAGAATTCTAACTTCAATGTCAATGGCATCTTGTTCTGAGCCTAAAGATAGCAGACCTTGTGCATGGTAGTCATGGGCTCTACCAATTCACTACATCCTCACTTTGATAATAATGTTAACTAATAGACACAGCTGTTCTAATCACTCACACCAACCAAACATTCTTAAGTGCTTATGTGAGCCCAATGTTACTCTCTAATTCATAACCCTGTTAGATGCTCAGTCACTCCTACACAATAAAGATTGGAATTTAGTTCTTTCTTTACTGTACCAACCTTAAACTTTGATCTTTGGCAATGAACTTTACTAATTATAGACCTTTTTAACTTAATTTATTCTATTCTTTTCTTTCTCCTGCCCACCCACTTTCTTCTGAAATAGTTTAAGGCAAGCTTCTGTTATCACATCTTTTTGCCCAAAACAATTTAGCAGGTGTTTCTAACAAAGTTGGATTTTTTTACTGACCCACATCACCTATTTGTCCAAACCCAAACTTCATGCTTCTAGTATTTTTTTTCCTTTAGCCTAGAATCAGTGCATCCTCCCCTTCATTTTATGATATCTGTTAAAATTGAATTTTGTTACTTGTTCCATGTCATTTCTTACATTTTGGAAATTAGCTAATGCCTCCTAGTGGTGACGACATTTAATTCAATTCTCTACCTACTATAATGTAAGTTAGTTGGTAGTCCTAGAAACTCTAAGATTCAAGTTCAAAATTTTGTGGGGGAGGAGGGCAGGAAGGAATAAATCCCAGGCATTGGTGTCAGTTTCCAAGAGAGACAAAGGTCTTGTTAATTCACTCTTCCAGATGCAAAGACTGAGAAGTGGAGTTTTGGTCTTTTCAGCCAAACTGTCAGAATTGCTTCACGTAGGCCCTGTGATCATTTAAAGTGAGTGAAAACTTTTGCAGCTACATTTTATAAGACTATTGCTTATTCACAAACTATAACTTTAAAGCAGAACGCTGTCCTCAGCACCAGGTGGGAGGGGCCTTACTGAACACTGTCCTCAGCAGCACTCAGGCCTTCCTGGTCCCGCTTGTGTTATGGAGGACACAGACCTGCAACTGAACTAATACATCTTTATTATGACTTCTCTGGGCTGCAGTGGTTAAACACTTGTCTTTTTACATTTACTTGTTTATTGTGTGTATATGTGGAGCCAGAGGACTACTTTTGGGAGTCTGTCCTCTCTTTCCATCCTGTGAATTCCAAGGATTAAATTCAGACTGTCAGGTTTGAGACAAGTGCAGTTCCCTGCTGAGTCATCTCACTGACTGAAATTATTTTACAAAGAAGAAATTTCCTAACTCTGAGTTATCCTGGTACTTAACTAGTATAGGGAAAGTGTAGTGTTTGATGCCTCCTCTCCTATTTACTAATATCTAAAATAATGGGCTATATCTCAGCAAGTGTCAGGCTGACTTTTAATGTGATTAAGAATGAATGGAATTTATAATTTAATAAACTGTGCTGCCTAGTTTTATGTCAGCTGAGGAAGAAACCTCAACTGAGAAAATGCCTTCATAAGATTGGGCTGCCCTCGAGCCTATAAGGCCTTTTCTTAATTAGTGATTGATGGGGGAGGGCCCAACCCACTGTGGATCGGGCTACCCCTGGGCTGGTGGCCCTGGGTTCTATAAGAAAGTAGGATGAGGGCTGGAGAGATGGCTCAGTGGTTAAGAGCTTTGCCTGCTCTTCCAAAGGTCCTGAGTTCAATTCCCAGCAACCACACAGTGGCTCACAGCCATCTGTAATGAGACTTGGTGCCCTCTTCTGGCCCGCACTGTATATATACATAATAAATAAATAAAAAAAAAAGTAGGCTGAGCAGCCACTAGGAACATATAATCATTAAATATCTAAAACCATCTCTCAAGATATAAATTAAAAATACATCATGAAGTAACACGTGAAATTAGGAACTCATAAGAGTTTAGCTGGGCAGCTATGTAAAATACTGTGGTAACAAGAACCTGGAACAAGGAAGCAGCATTTCAGCACCCACTTCCTGGTTCCAATTTAGTGCCAAAATTGCTTTTTGTGCCACACTCTGGGCGTTTGTGAATGTATACAGGTATGCACGTGTATATACATATACAAAAGTTAATCTGCCAGATTCATGTGCTCATCTATGAGAAACCAAGTGATTTATATTTATAACCATGTGTTTTAGCACCTGTCACTGTGTGATGGCCTGACACTGTTCACTGTCACTGTGTGATGGCCAGAACTGCATACTGACATAGCTCTAATAAATTCTATCAGAATGCTCTTGATAAACCAAAGCACTTGACTAAGAAAAATGAATTAAGCTAGTTTTCATAAAAGGGGAGAGCCTTTTTTAAAAAATTAAATGTTTTACTACATTTACCAATTTGAAATATCACCTATGTGGAATGGAAATCCAATTAAACTCAAAACTGAAATGCTAAAAGTCTACCACCTACCCCTAAGACTTTCATACTTGATTTTACCACTATGACATGGACATATTGTTTATCTCGAGCAATTCAGGGGCTGAGAATCAACCATGTAGCTTATTAGTCTGCCTATGTGACTACTATCCATTAAGGAGTTTAACTACTGAAAGAAAAACAAAAAACACACTAACCAAACAAAATACACACACATACACACCCCAAAACAAAATACCCTCATAACCTGCAGGGGAAATCCAAATGGAATTTTTTAAAAATAACTCTAGTTTCTAGAGTGTTGGCACATCCCTTTAAAATTCCAGGACTCACGAGACAGAGGCAGGCAGATTGCGGAGTTCAAGGTCACTTGGTCTACAGCGCATTCCAGAAGAGTCAGGCTACACAGAGATAGCCTGTCTTGAAAAAAAATAGAAAGGAAGGAAGGAAGGAAAAAAGAAAAAACCAGAATTCTAGCCAAGAGAAAAAAATGATGAGTCTAATCAGACATGTACTTTCATCTGGAAAGATCTCTCCAGATTGCGAACTCAGGTCTTATTTCTGAGTGACAGCCCAGTCCGAGAGCTCTCGGAAGTACTAAAGAAATGAAGTTTTGAGTGTGCAATCACGAGCATGCCTAATTGGATGTCTCTGGGAAGCTTAGCTACCTACCTACCTATTAATCAATCAATCAATCAGTCAATCAATCAACAAGGTCTCCCAGTGGAGACCTCACTGGACTGGAACTCACTAACAGCCTTGAACTCACAGTGACTCTCCTACTTCTGCCTCCTCAATGCTCAGATTATAGTTGTGCACTCTATGCCCCACTGAAATTTTAAAAGAATATAACAAAGGAAAGATGATCGGTTATGAGCACAAATACTGGTCTAAATCCATAAGGAAGGTACTTTCAAAAGTGCAAATGAAAAATTTTAAAAATTAATCCCAGGTTTAGGACAAGAAACTAATATTAAGAGAAAGATGACACACAACAGAGCATGAAGAGTCTCTACCATTTTCACCTGTTAAATATGGCTCTCAGGTTATGAAGACCAGACACAAATGGAAAGGAACCGAGGGTCTCACAATTACAAGAATGTAATAGAATTTGACTGTATTAAAAGTATCAAGGACTTTATATTCAACTTCAGAGGTTTTGGGCGGCGGGGCGAGGGAGTACTTCAAATACTAAAGAACAAAATAGAGAAAATGTTACCCTGATTTGCTAGAAGAAGGCTAGAATTTAAAAAGAAGCCAACACTAGTTGTTGTCAACCAACAGTTAAGTCAGAAAACTCTAGGTCAACCAGAAAACTGTGTGTGTGCATGCAAGTTTTAAGAATTACTATATACTATAGAATTCTAGAGCAGTAAACTTTAGTTTCTCATGACAACCATGCAAGAGACATGTATGTAGGACAGTAACAGAGCAAAGCAAATTTAAAGTTGTTTGAACAGATCTTTCTGAAAAGTAATAAAAAATCTCTGATACAGTAAGTAAGCAAGAAGGTTTTGGATTTGGCCACACTTCATTCAATATATTTTCAGTGATCATAATAAAAGGTTCAAAAGGTATTTATACAAGAAAAGTAAGAAAGACAAAGAGCATTACAAACAAGTCTAAAATTAAAAGCTTTCTGGTGTGCTGTTATAATGAACTTACACAAAAGGTAAAGTTTACCAGAAATAAACCGGACCAGAGTTCTTGAGAATTATTTACAAGGGCCAGCGTAACTCCATAGCGGAAAGGATAAGATCAGAGCAACACACCAGGAGTTTCACCACAAGGACAGGAGGCTGTGGTGCAGGCCTTACCTAGTCTGTCAGGTGTCAGATCCGCTCTGCATGAGCCTCCTGAGAGCTAACGAGCACTCACTGAACTCGGGGAGAAGAGATGGTAAAGCGCCAAGCCTCTCCCCATACCTGTCACTCTTACAGCCCCTGCCATCGCTGTAAGGCACTGGAGGCAGCTCACTCCAAATGTAAGGGTTTTCTCAACGGTGACTTGGCAGATTTCAGTTGATTAACAAAACACAGACATCTCAAGCTAAATTTTATAAAAGGAGGTAATTCCCTAGGAATATTTAGTAAGGGAGTAGTAACACGGATAATATACATACAGAATGGTACAGTCCTCAGGAAAGTTCTCATATGATGTGGAAGGAAATGCATTTGATCTGTGTTCCTGCTCAGTCTGAGCCACAGGTATATGATCTACATAGAAAAAGTACAAATATGAGCAACAGAAACACAGAGTTAAAAATCATTCACTAAAACAGCCAAATAATATCTTCACTGATTAGAAATCATGCTCATATGGAACACTAAAATTTCCAAAGATACTAAGATTTTTGAGACTTAGCAATAATTGTAGATATTTTCAAAAGTATCAAGAAAAAATTCAATATAAATTTAAAACCTCTGAAGAAAGTACTTCTGGAGAATGAGTTTGATATCAACTTAATCAAAATAAGTTATTCCAGGCAAATGTCAAGTACTGGTAGTTCTGCTTATATTTTATAGACAAATAGCATGGTGTTTTAAGGCCTTTAAAGGTCATAAAATGTTAAGTTTAGGTAACTTTTGTTTACTTTTATTTGAGAAAGGGTTTAAAGCATGTGACTACCTCTTTTTGATCTATTTGTCATTTCTTATTTTTTTTAACCCGTCTATTTTTTGTTTCTTCTTTTTTTTAAACTAGGAAACAAGTGATTACAATTATAACTGTGCAAGGGAAGAAAGGGTAACTAGTGGCTTAATCAGTATCTAGGGAGTACAGACTAAATCTCTAAGGGCTTGTTTTGACCTCAACACCAAGTCTTTTTGTTTTTCTATACTGGCAAATAGATATCTTTTTGTTCTGATAAAACTGTTCCAATTCAGGTGAACAGACTACATAAAACCTAGAATCATGATATAGTATTTCTATTGACAATGACTCCAAACAAAAACCCAACTGAGTTGAAAATAAGTTGCTTTAGAGAGGAAAACAAATATCTCTTAGGATTAATTCCTTGTCACCATTTCGTTTCCTGCACTTAAAGCCTCTCCCTCCCCCTCCTATAAAACTACTGCAGTCCCTTAAGGGTGTGCTCATTATGAAAGGCGCAGCGGTGCTACAGGAAGTAGCAAAAGGACTGCTCTGAGCTGAAATATGAGAATCAACACATGCAGGAAAAGGTTTTCTCTCCCCTTAATATTTTAAAACAGGGATCCTCAAGGAAAAAGAAGGAAAGCTATAAACCTCCTCTTCCAGAAGATCCAACCAGAAGACTGACTATCACATGAAAATACAGGATGCTCACACCATACCCCACAGACCCTATCACAGTTTATAGTACATCCCATCTATTTTCCTCAGGGCTCATTCACCTTTCAAGTCACACCCACTTTGCTGTTCTCCACTCTCTTCTAAGAAGTCACCTGCCCTAGAGTGCCCTTCTGTCTACCTTCCCTACTAACATGACCCCAGCTTTCAAAGCTTGCTGCTACATTGAGTATCCACTTCTATGTACACTGAATTAATACATATGCCTACCTTTTAGACTACAAACGTTCTTTTACAAGTTTAATTTACAGGCTCCAATACACACACACACACACACACACACACACACACACAGACACACACGCACGCACACACGCAAGCACACTCTTCCCTATAACTCCAAATGCTACTGAAGAATACTGAAAGAATTTTTAAGAGAACCTACCCTAAAATACACATTAGCACTGAATAGAGAATACTGAGGGGGAAAAAAAAAACCAAAATACACTTGCATCACGCTAGACAACTTTTTCATAGTTAAAAACTTTAAGGCTCCAAATTTTGATAGCAAAATAAAGCCCAGCAAAATCTGCTAAGAATACTTAACAGTATAAATGAAAATTTGGTAAATGCTCTTTCAACACTTAAGGCAAAGTTATGATAGATTAAAATTTATGATATGATAACTGATAAAATAACTTCAACTGTGTTTTCTACTCTTGATATATGTGGCATAGCAAGAATCATATTTTGTCTGTCCTAGTTCCTGATAGAATTAGTACAGTCCTTGTGATTTCCCCAGGGACAGCGAGAGCAACATCCAAACACTTCTAAAGGCTTTGGCCCTCCAGGGTGATGTCTGTGTAGTTTGCTAGTGAAGTGACTGCTACCTAGAATCCCTAGAGAGCTTCAGATGGTGGCTATTCCATTGGAGAGACAGAAAAAAAGCACAATTACAGGGTTGGAATTTTCAGACTGAACCAAGTGCAGGAAGTAAGAAAGGCAGGAAACAGAGTCAATCACAAGTGGCCAGTGAATGAATCATTCATGCCTATGTAATGAAATCTCCACAAATGCCCTAAATAATGCGGGTCAGAGGCTTTTAGGTTGGTGAAAGCATTCATATACTAAGAGGGTGGGATACTCCCAAAACTTGAGGCCGGAGTACCAGTAATCAGGCTCCTCCAGATGTCTCCCACACTCTTCAATCTTTGTAACACTATCACAATAAACTGTTAAGAGGACAGAATGCAGTTCCTTGAGTTTAAGCCATTACAGCAAAAATTTCAAGAGATTTCTATTTATTTTTATATGATGTGCATGCATGTCTATGTGTGTGTGGAAGAGGACATGTACAAGTGCAGGTGCCCACAAAGGCCAGATCAGCGTGTCAGAGCCCCAGGAGCTGGAGTTACAGGGAAATGTGAGGTGTCCAGTGTGCGTGCTGGAAACTGAATTTGGGTCCTCTGTAAAAGCAGAAAACACTCTTAACAACTAAACCACCTCTCCAGCAAATTATTAAAACTATGGTGGGTATTATAGGGACCCCCCCATCTTCAGGCAAGTCAGAAACAACAGAGGCCTAGAGCTTGTGATTGACATTTCAAGTAAGGGCCAGTTTTGGGGCATTGACAGCTTAACAGGTAACATCTCACACATCTCACAGGTAGCTACATAAAACTGGAAATTTGCTTGCTGCAGAAAATGCACACATCTGATGGCACAAGTCTTATGAATAGTTTTCATTTGTTATCTTTGATCTTTTTATACCAAACATGCTTGGCTCTTCAAAGACTGGTAGTTTGAAACCAAGATGAATAAAAAGAAAAAAAAAATTAGCCATCAACTTACCTATAATGGGATGTACCTTCCTAACAGTGCTGTTTATAGAAAACAGGTTTACAGTGCTTTAGACTCTTAGAAATCTATCTGCCCTCTTTACATGGCATTTATGAAGATAAGAAATAAAGTTCCACTTTCCTTGGACCCTTGGCATGAGTTTGTTTCCTATCTCTGGAGGGGCAGGATTTTTCATAAAGGAAAACTTGGTTCATAAAACTTAGCAATGCAGATCTTATATGTTATTTCAAGTTACCTTTAATTAACTTGACACATTAAGACTGGCAAGGAAAAAACAGAGATATTAGGATTGGAATAAGCAATGAACATACCCTTTGTTGGACTGTTACTTATAGTTGCTTCATTTACCAGAATCATTGCTTGGACATATTCTGTTAAAATTACAAAAAAAAAAAAAAGGAATAAACACAATCACCATCACCTCTATTCAGGTTACCAGCTATAATACTAAACAATTTACATTTAATCTTTACAACTCCCCTGAGAGAACCTTATGATCATCTGTAAGTAAAAAATAAATAAAGTAAAATAAAATAAAATGAGGCTGGGAGGTTAGCTATTTAGGTCAATAAACTAAAAGTGGCAGAACTTTTCAAACTTACATGTATCTGACCCATGAAAGATTGAAAGTTTCTTTTATTAAAAAAAAAAAGAAAAAGAATAAACAATAGAACCGTCATAGTCTGGAATGCCATTAGCATAGTATAGCAGAGATCCCATGCTGAGGGAAAAGCTTCTAGCAGTGACAAGAGGTACCTGTTCCTTCCCAAAGAAACTTTTAACCTGTATCTTCACTAAATCTACATATGTTTTATATGCTGGCTGTACTTCATTTTTCACATACAATTTAATACTGTTCCAGGATAGGTAGAGAAACACATGAATTCTTCTCTTCCCACTTATAAACAAAACTGTTAAAAAAAAAAAATCCTCCCATTACCAGTCCAACTTCTGAATTTCTTTAAGAAGATCAAAGGCTACAACTGGCGAGAGCATCAACAGCTGGGGACATCTTTGCTTTATGACTATATCCTCGTGAGCTAGAGGAGCTTACATTTAGAGCCTAATGTTCTACAACCAACTAGAGTTGAAAACACATAGAAAAATCAAAAACTAAAAGTTTGTTTTCATAAAACTAGTACAGAAAGTTCTGTTTGAAACAGGCAATATTTATGCTGTTGTATGCTGGCATAGGACCCAGGGCTTTACACCTGCTGACCACGCCTTCTACCATGAATGGGCCATACAGACCAGTTGTCTAAATGATGGAAGACTATTTTCATTGGACTTATACAAGAAGCAGGTAGTATCTATGCAACATCCTTGCCCTCCACTTCAAAGATATGAAGGTATAAAAGAGTAAGTATAAATAAAGGAGAAAAATGTGGCCTGATTTCAGCTACTAGGGAGGAAGTTAAAGGAGGGGGAGTGCTTAAGAGGAGTTCTGGGCCACACATATAGAGTGTGTGTGTGTGTGGGGGGGGGTATTTTCAATAGCTATCATCTACAAAAATCAAGTTTACTCTTTTTTACAGAATGTATGTGAAAAGCAAGTCTGTAGAAGCAAAGCATACACAAAGTAGATAAAACTCAAATTAGGGTTTTAGAAAAGTAGCGTTATACATTATTGAGTATATAACAATAGCAGGAAGTGTCAGAAGGTTTCATTTTTCATACCTTTATTTGTGGCAGACCCATCTTTTATCTTCTTTTTCAGAGACTGCAGCACATCTTGTGTTTTTTCAAACATAAAGTCCACTTTACCATCATCTTGTAGCTCCATCCAGAAAGTCCTTGCATCACCTAAAATAAAAGTGATAAGTTTAATAGAAATGCATCAATTTCTCTAAGGCATGAGTTACAGAAAAATCTACTTCATTTCTAAACAAAAATTAAGATTCACTTGGTCTATCACTTTTCTTGAGGAAAAAAAGATTTTGGTCATATTTCCTTACGAAGAACTAGACATACAGAATATGAACCAAGTATCTTACCTATGGTAGTGCACGCCTTCAATGCCAGCACTCGGGAGGCAGAGGCAGGTTGATCTCTATGAGTTCCAGGCCAGCCAGGTCTATAGAACAAGTTCCAGGTAAGGCTACACAGAGAGACCTTTACTCAAAAAAACAACAAAAACAGAAAGTGGTGCCAGGGATATAACTCAGTGGGTAGAGAGTGCTTGCATCCCACGTATGAAGCCCTGAATTTTATCTCCAGTACTGTGTAAAACAGGTGGTAGTACAGCCTATAATCCCCTTAGGAGGTAAAGGCAAGATTTCAAGGTCATTCTTGGCTACATTGTGAGTTCAAGGCCAGCATGGGCCACAAGACAGCTTATCTTAAAAAAAAAAAAATCAAAAACTTCAATGACGCTATTTCTTAACTGGAAAACAAGAAGAATGACTCCAGATTAGGCTCATAGTAGGGCGTGTGTACAGATAATACCCATCTTTAACAAGAAGAATGACTCCAGGTTAGACTCATAGTAGGGCGTGTGTACAGATAATACCCATCTTTAACAAGAAGAATGACTCCAGGTTAGACTCATAGTAGGGCGTGTGTACAGATAATACCCATCTTTAACATACCTAAGATACAACCTACAGTATGTGTAGAAGTAGATCATTTCAGAAAGAAACAACTCAGTGACTGTTGAAATAATAAAATGTCTAACAATGACTTTTTAAAAAGTCTTTTATAGGGGCTGGAGAGATAGCTTAGTGGTTAAGAGTACATACTGCGCATCCAGAGGGCCTGAGTTTGGTTCTGATGCTTCTGACCTCCAAAGATGCCTGCATTTAAGGCCACTCTGCCTCTGTCTCTCACTCTCTGTATCTATCTCACTCTCTCACTATGTCTCTGTCTCTCACTCTCTCTGTATCTAACTCACTCTCTCACTATGTTTGTCTCTCACTTTCTCTGTATCTATCTCACTCTCTCACTATGTCTGTCTCTCACTCTCTATCTATCTCACTCTATGTCTCTGTCACTCTCTCACTAATGTCTCAGTCTCTCACTCTCTCACTATGTCTTTGTTTCTATGTCTGTCTCTCCCACTCCCTCGCTATATCTCAGTCTCTCACTATGTCTCTGTCTCTCACAAGTACGCTTAAAATATTTACAAAATAATTTTTAAAGTATTTTATATTAACTTTACCTGGTTTGTACAAGGGAATTTACATAAATTAAGGGCTATCATTTCTGATATACAGCAAGCTAAAATCTTAGTCCAAACTTTTCTTGAAGTTTTTCAAGTCGAAAACAAATGACACAAGTAACCAAAGTTAACAAAAACCAAATCTCATATTTACATTACACTTAAATGTAATAGAAAACCCTAAAATGTCAAACACAGAGGCAGACAGACCTCTGAGTTCCAGGCTTGTCAAGGCTACACAGTAGAACTCTGTCTTAAACAACAACAAAATAAAATTACCTAATATCACTAGGATCCTAAGCAAAAAAGGGATATAATAATTGTAATCTGGAAAGGCCCCTTGAGTAGACACTGGGAACATTGATGTATTAGTTTAGTTACATAAATCGTATACTTAATAAAAATTGAGTCCTAAATGCACAAGTTTGACAATGGAGGCAGAATCTTCATAGGAAAGAGGCTGAGTGAGCCCTGATTCCCAACTCCTACAGGAAAAGTCACCTTTCCCAAAGCAGATCTCTGGTTAATTAGAACTACTGCCAAGTAGCCTCAAGAGGGGTGCTATTTCTCTGATACATACTCCACAAGATGAAGCCTACTTTTAATTCCCCATAGCATAGCTACAAGGTTTTTTTAAGATTTGAAACAAAAGAAACTTGAGAGAGCAAAATGGATGGCAAGTGGTACTTACAGGCCAGCAAGGGGCGATGACATCAAGGGCCTAATAGAGTGAATACTTGAGCTATTATTCATGGATAATTTACATTGGTATAGTTTTTGTATATTGATACAAGTTCAAATTATATTTGTTACTTTTGGTTACATTATTTGTACACCTATAGTGTTATTTTGTCAGATTGTATATATGTATGTTATTATCCTTTTTTAGGACATTTTGTATATTGATACAACTTTTAGGATATATTTTCATATTGCATTATATATTATTCCTATCTCTGATCAAGATACTTCTATATTGTTTACATTTTGAGGTCACTGTCCTCATTTGTTGCACATTTGTTTACAGGCTATTTAATATTCTTACATCAAATTTTAGTCTTTAAGTTATACAGGTATTAATTATTTTAGGTCAATAGTTGTTTGTGCTTGCTGTACATATAGTAAGATCAATTAGGTTCTTTAGATACACAGAGATTGTATTCTGTCTAGATAGGTAATCTTCAACCACTTCAAGGATCTGTGGAACATCTTAGGGTTCTGTTGACAAGAGACATAACTGCTTCTGACAGCACCAATTTATTCCCAAGAGAATGTTGAGCACCAAAGACACTCCACTTGGAGCTTGTTTTCTTCTTGGCAAAACTGGCCTTTGGGCAAGGAGCTGACAATGCCTCAATCACTGACAAGTTACATGATATCTGGAAACGGATAAGCGGGACTGTCAAATCTTGCCAAGACAGGGTAAGACGGTTTTGAAAATTTCCTGCCTCTGAAAATGGTGTGTCAGTTACTCTAGGCCTTAGCCAAAGTTGGCTGCTTCAACATTGCAAAATGAGACTCTGGGTGATTGCTCAGGTAGCTAATTGTCTCTGTAAGATATTGCTTGCTTTGGAAGCTACTTGATTGTACTTCCTGCCTGCTCAAGTAATATTATCTCCCTTCTCAGGCCTTCAATGGGGTTGAATATTAGATAGTCGCAGTTAATGTCCCCTTATGATCTAGCCAAGCCATTTCCAATACAAGAGTCCCGCTAACTTTACTTTTCTAGATAAGGCTACTCAGGTCTAAGCATATTGTGTTGCGATTAGATAAGCCCCTTCGAGCACTTAGAAGCCAAGCATGCTGGCACACACCTGGGACACGTCCCCCCCACACACACACTGAGAAAACAGCTGAAGAAGGAGAAGCACAACTTTGAGGACAACATGGCTAGTCTGGGCTGCATAGAAGAGATCACCCAAGAAGTTGGGAAAGACTTGACAATGGCCTGTATTGTTCGATCTCAGGCAACCATATGGACAGGAACACTTGCACTGAAGTAAGGCAAATTTGTAAGCACAGGAAGATAACCCATTTCTGACATTTGACATCCATGAGCGTGGACTTCTACACACAATGTGTATATAGGCCACGCACACACCAAAGGGGGGCAGGAAGGAAAAAGACATCCCTGAGAGTCCACAGTTTATAACAAAGTGTCTACAAACATTTGGACATGATATAAAAACACGCTCCATGACCTACCATTTCTTTCTCCCATCTTTTGCTGTTACGTACATAAAATTCTTCAAAACTCAGTGAACCAAGAGAACCACTTTGACTGGAGAGTATACTGCAGTCCAGATGGAGTCTCTATGAACTCAAACAGAGTGTGTCACTACGCCATTACCTAGTATTCTTTGATACTTGAGTTTTCAAACAGAAGCTATGCTTGGAAAGACTTTCAGAATGACTACGAGGCCAAGCAAGATAGGCACAGCATCTTCATCAACACCAAACTGGCAGTTGCAGCAGGACCACTGACACTGTCTTTTCAAATGAAAATTAATCCTATGCTCTGGTCCACAAATGCATGAAACATCCTGCAGGGAAAACAAAGAATGGTGTATATTTACAAAGAAAAAAACAGGAGGAAAAAGATACTGCTACAACAATTCTATCTTTAAGAATAATACAAAGCATTATGAAAAGAATATATGTTAACTTGAAAAAAAAAACTACCAAACACCAAAATTAGGAAAAGTACAGAGAATAATCACCCATAATCCTATTGCCCATGTTAAACAACTTAGTTAACCTTATACTGCATTGCTAATCAACAAGCTATTATTCTTAGTACTTCATAAAACTTTAAAAACTAGGAGTAATAATGGTATCTGCCTCATTATATTGTTGTGAGAATAAAATTATCCACAGAATAGTATTTGACACATGGGAGGAATTCAATGTTACCATTATTCTCAGAAAAGAATTTTAAAACAAAATTTAGATTTTAGTGTTTATGTTTTTTCCATGCTTACAATATCTATTCTTTCCCCATCATTAATATTCTTATATAACTATATGGCCACTTTATATGCTTTTGGTAATAAATCATATAAAAAAGTTTTAATAAATTTTTAAAAATTAATTGGCAATATAAATTTCTGTATCAGTCATTTAAATTTTATTTTTCTAAACTGTTATACATAATACCAGAACAAACATTTTGGATTTTTTTTGGATTTTTTTGATTGTATCCTTATCGTATATACCTAGTGGTGGAACTAATACAGTTGTTTTGAATTAGCCAAATGTCAGTAAACACATGGTAAATTTTTCTGTCTTTTCTACATCACAAACCAGAGGAATGTGAGAAGACTTTAAAATTATATACAGTCATGTTTAAAACTAAAAGAGAACTCTCAACAGATACAGGCTGTGAGGCTTCTGTGAGGAAATGAAACAGGAAACACTCAAGCCATGCCGAGCAAAACTGGAACACAGAAGGACGGCAGGAAGCCCCCCCCATGAGATGAGAGCTCTGAAATACATGAAGAGGATTCCACTGTGAGAATGAGAAGTAACAAGTCCTCGGAACTGCTGGGGTTGTTAAAAGATGGTTAAGTATTTCTAAGACAAATGTGAATGTATTTGAAATCCTCAAAGGGCTGATGAAATGTACAATTCTGAAAATAACCAATGACGTTTCATGGATATAAAAACATTTCTTCAAATAAACTGTTTAAGTGAAAACAACAAAGACTCATGGGAAAAGCCACTTAGTACTCTAGAAAATTACAGTTGGTAAACTATGGGGAAAAAAATAAAGGAATAAAGTGATAATGAAATTTCTCAAAAACGGGAAATCATAAGCCGCTGTCCACTGAACGCCAAGCAGAATACACTTCTGCTGCTTTTCTTTTGGAGACAGGCTGGCCTTGAATTGGCTATTACACCAAGGGTGGTTTTGAACTCTGATCTTCCTGAGTCCCGGAATAACCTACGCGTGCCACCACACTGGATTCACAAAGTGCGCAGGATCCTGCGTGAAAGCCTAGAACAGGCTTCCCAGACACCACCAATCACGATATGCTTCAGCATACCAAAAGAAGAAACGTTCTTAGAAACTTGAAGAAAAATCTGTTAATCAAAAAGGAGCGTGTATCAGACTGGTAATGAGGCTCACCAGAAATGCAAAATGTTAAACCAGCAACTGTACCTCTAGCCAAGCAAACTTTCAATTGTAAATTAAGTCTACAGGTATCCAAGGACCCCTAAGAGACACTGCCCAGCTGCCTTCCAGGGTGGTTCCAGTAACTCAGCAAAGGGTGGGTGGAGAAGGGAGGGCCAGATGCTCAAGGTCATCCTCCTCTAGACTGAGCTTCCAGGTAGCAAACAACAACAAACTGAAGAAGCAAGTCGCACCAAGTAAGCTTGAAAACGACTGATTTACATTAGAAAAAAAAAAACAATAATTAACTGGAAAACTCGGCAAAACAGAAACGTTAAGAAAAAAATTTAAACCACTTAACTCACCTTCTGGAGATAGGACTAACATTTCACCCTCTGGGGAATTTTTGTTTGTCTTTCAGGTCAAGCTGGCCTTGAACTCTTAGGTGGACCCGTCTGCTTCTGCCCCCGGAGGGGTGGAATTAAAGGCGTGAGCCACCTCCACCCGGCTAGCAGTAAAATTGCAAACTTGGCTCTTTTCCGGTCTCGTGCTGCTTTTATCTCGTAGAAAAAACATCCCCTTTTACTTAAGTTTCCTTTTTACTTTTCAGGCTATTAGTGTGTGTGGGGGGGGGCGGGTAGGCGATAAACTAAGAAGGCTAAGATACTACTCCCTTGGTTCCTTGACAGGCACGTCATTTATGTCTGTCAGTCAGGGGTCGTGCAGGTTTTCCTTGGCAGGCATGACATTTACGTGTGTCAGTCAGGGGTCGGGCAGGTTTTAAGTTACTCCATGTGCTCCCATTCAACCCACACAACAGTAATAACGGGAAAACAGCTCCTGGGGTAGAAAGCACGTCAGATCGCCTGTGGCAGCCTAGCTCCGCTAAACGTAAATAAACCTAGGTCTTCACTCACATAAAGAGAACCGCCCTAAGTTTCCACACGCCTGGGAGCTGTCAATCATGGACTATGCCCTGTCTTTACTGGTCGCGGACTGTGGGTGGGGAGCCAGCCAGTGGCTCCTAAGACACCAATCGACTTCAGTAGGTAAGTAATTGCATGTATTCGGGGCGTGTGTCATCTTACCTGTGGAACGGACCTGGGTTTAGTCAACCTCCGAGTCCGGCTTCGGCGTTTCACGCTGCACTCCGCCGCCCACAGCCCGTTACAGCCGAGCTGCTCGGGAACCGGGCCGCCTCTGCTACCGGGACTGCGAGCCTCCAGCACGCGCAGGGACAACCGGGCGGACCCGCAGCGCGCCCCGCACACCGCGACACCCTGAGTCTCCCGCCAAGAGACGGCCTCCTCT
The DNA here is from genome assembly GCA_004026605.1 of Ondatra zibethicus. NCBI lineage: Eukaryota > Metazoa > Chordata > Mammalia > Rodentia > Cricetidae > Ondatra > Ondatra zibethicus. Next base: position 53,047 of record PVIU01009333.1, read on the forward strand.
CTGCCGCGGACAAGCGAGCCCACAGCGAGCTCCGCCCGTGCGCGGCGCCCGCCTTCCCCAGACGCTCATTGGCTACAGCTCCTGCCACTCAGTGCCCGGACGCCCCGCACGCGTTCCTTGGCCCCGAGGCGCTGTTCAGAGAGCACCGCCCCCTGATTGGCCGGCACTGCTCTCGGCGGGTCTCGCGCTGCCTGCTGCGGCCAATCGCGCTCTCCGCAGTCTAGAGAGCAGGGTCGCTGGAGTGGCGGTGCGGCTCTTCCCTCGGTAGGTGCGGGGCTGCCATCTTGAGTGTGGCTGGCAGCGGTTCTGCTGCCGTGGAAGTGTGTGTAGCGGCTGGTTCTAGGAGACCCCGCGCGGGGACAGGAGTGTTGGCAGTGGCGGGGAGACCTCCCTAGCAGGGGCTCTGCTCGGCCGGAGCCTCCTCCCCGGGTTTGGGTGGCGGTGGCGAGCCCAGGCTTTGGCTTGCTGCTCTTTAGAGACGTTCTTGCCTTAACCTTGATTCCGGGCTTTCCGAGAGTTTTCTCTGCAGTGTTTGTGGCAGGAAGATTTCCGCCATCGATCGATCCCTCTCCTGATTGAAGGAGGTTGACTGCGGGATTCAGAACGGAAAAGCCGGTCATGGAAGGGTGCGGGAGATGTCTCAGCCATTGATCTCCGGGTCGATAGAGAACCCTTCTGTTTTTGTCAATTGCCAGGGACCGACTGCTGAACTATTGCCCTTCTCGAGAGTTCGTGGGAGTAGCCCTTTAGACTATGGTCACATCCTTGGTTTAAGTGGGCATCAGGTTGTGGGAGAGTAGTTTTATTCGTAAGTGTACGGCCAACATTCTTTCAGTGGCTCAAAACGAAACAAAAACTGTTGGTCTGCAGAAACGGGAAGTGAGGGGAGAATTTCACTAATTTTTTCGTTGTGAAACGAAATCTCACATACTCCAGATTCGATTCAAATTAGGTATGTAGCTCAGGCTGACTCAACTGATCCTTCGGCCGCCACTGCCCAAGTTACGGGTTTACAGGATCGCTTCAACGCAGAACCTGTCCTTGTTTCAAGTGCGTTGAAAATTTATTGTAAATTTCTCTTTACACATTTATTTTTACAAACTATCATAAGAAAGCTTGCAAATAAATAAAAATATCACACACTACAATTAACCAAACTCCAACTCGGTACAACTCAATGAACTTAAGTACAATCAACACTGGCTTTCAGAAATAGAGAAGTTTCACCTTGAATTTACACATTATTGAATATGTGATAATGTACTTAGCCACAACCAAAACCAAAAATATCCACGACGGAATTGTACATTTCTGGGTCTGTCATTGCTATGCCTGGTGGTTTCATTGTAGAGCAGGACTTTTTTGGGGGGGGAGAATGTTTGAGTTTGCAGTGGTCCTGGGAAGAGCAGGTCACTACACTACCCTTTCTCTTCCGATTCTTCTGCTCTTGAAAAAAAAAAATTGACCCCCCCCTCCCCCCGTGAAGTAGAAAGCACTTGTATCTCTCTTGGAAGAGGCTGCCAGATCTGAAAATCTAGCCAGTTAGAAATATTTGTGATTAATTTCGCAGCTCTCATACACTGAGAAGCTGAGACTTTCCTCAGCTCCTTCACTTTGGTTTTCAATTATTCAAGGTTACCTGTTGGTTCAGCTGAGTCAACAGGGTGGAGGTGGGTGGGTGAGGGGGGTGTCTTTTGTGACGGAAATAACCAAACAAAATCCTGAATTTCTTAATTTACTTTTCAAAGCCACGAGCCATACTAAATTTTTCTTGGGAAAGAAGAAAAGGTTGAGCCCTTCATCCCTCATCTACATCCTAGCTCTGTTTGGCTTTGTGTCCCTCTAGCTACTGGGGATTAAGGAGAAGACTCCTGGGAAGGCTTTGCTGTCCTTGTTGCTTTATTTTTCTTAAAGGATAGAGGCATCCTTTCCTGGTCATCCTTTAACTCTGTGTTCACAATCTCATTTGTTCCTGTTGCTTAAAGTATCTTTTTAACGCAAGTGAGAGCGATATGTCAAGTTTTTGCTTAAGCACTAAAAGCACATTTCAGATAGTCTTGACAGATGTTACACGAACACACTTCTTCCCTCGCGTTTTCTGTATTATCCAGATCATTGATGTGGGGAGTCTTCTGTGTGGTCAGATTCAAAATCAAATTAATCCTTTGTTACACTTAATAACCTGACTATCGCTGCAGTTCCTGCAATGGCTTTCCTTTTGTCTTTCTGCTCTTTCTCCTTCACTAAGTTCAACATTTTATCCTTGGGTTTGACAGTGCAGGCCTCAGTCACCAGGGTGACGGGTAAGCAGGTCCCAGTATTGAGTCTTGTCTAGTTTTTGTAGTGAGACCCTGTCTTAGTAAAACAATTTATATGCCACTGTATTCATGACAAGTCCTATAGTCCTTATAGCTTGGATTTTAATTAAGATACAGTTTGGCTACTATGATAGAGATACTAAAATGTAAATGTGGTCTTAGAGATGAACTTGCCCACATAGAAGAATACTATCTTTGCAGGTGCCCATGTTACACACAGCTGTCCGGGACCCACACTCCCTTCCGATGCCCTCACCACGTGGCTCCCCTTTGAACCTATGTGGCTGCTTTGTGTCCTGTTTATACATACCACGTTCCTAATGGAATGATAAAAATCAATTTTGTTAGAGGACAAGTATTTGCAAGTGCTAATAACTGAATTTTGTGCCTTCATTTATTTCAAGTAATTTTTACGTGGTCGTGCAAATTCATGTAATAATTTCATCCCTTTTGGTACCATTCATGATGGTTCTCTGAGGCTAGGTGGGTAGAATTTGTCCCCCTCAAATATGATGTGTATGGCCCCTTATTTATCTGTGGACATAGAGCTTACTTTGCTTTTCATTTGTGTTTGCAGCAGTGGTTCCCAATACTAAGAGATACATTCCTTTGGAAGTAATTGCTGATGTTGCATCCCACTGCTCCTCAGTGATTCAGGAAAAGATTTGGAAAGACACATATCAAGGAAGATGGGAAACTGCCCCCAGGAAAGACCACTTAGAGAAGAATTTGGGTACAAAGAGCTTTTCTAGAGGGTAAGGGAGAAGCAAGGGTCAGGAAGTCTTCATGATGAGTAGGGTCTCTATCACCCAGAGCCTGGGTTTTGTTTTCTCTTCTACTGGAGTAGGCTTGGGGCACCAATCAACTCTCGTCTCCTTAGGCCAATTCTTGTAGTTTTTCAGGTAAAAACCACATGATTTCTGAGCTAGTTAAAGATGATTTATTTTTAGTTAGAGAATAAGATTAGCAAATCCGTGATCTATTGTTTTGTGATCTTTTACTCTTTTGGCTTTTTGAGGGGCCCGCCACCCAGCTCCCAAGTAAATCACACACGGCAGTGTATTCTTAGTTATGAATGCCTGGCCCTAGCTTGGCTCATTGGTAGCCAACTTTTATTAAATTAACCCATCTACCTTTTGTCTCTGGGCTTTTATCTTTCTTCTGTATACCTTTCTTTACTTTTTTTCTCTGTGGCTTGCTGGGTAGCTGGGCACTAATGTCCTCCTCTCCTTGTTCTCTTATTCGCTGCTCCTCCTCCTCGTTCTCCCTCCTCCCAGAGTTCTCCTTCTATTTGTACTCTCCGCCTGGCAACCCTGCCTATCCTTGCTCCTGCCTCACTATTGGCCGTTCAGCGCTTTATTAAACCATCAGGTGTTCTAGACAGGCAGAGAATCACAGCTTCACAGAGTTAAACAAATGCAGTGTAAACAAAAGTCACACACCTGAAAATAATATTCCCCAACAATCTATACTTTGATACTATCCAAAGACAGATATCCTGAGTTCTCTAAATCTAGAGAAAAAGTTTTAAGATGTGGCCTTGGAGCCTGAGTGATGGCTCAGTGAATTAAGGTACCTGCTACCAAGCCTGAGAACCTGAGTTCAGTTCCAGGCCCCATATGGTGGAAGTAGAGAACCAGTTCCCACAAGTTGCCTTCTGAACTGCACATGCACGGACACACACACAGTAAATGGTTTTTGTTGTTAGTTTTAAGGACCTTCGCTGTAAAAATAACAGTGTCACAAACTGTTTGGACTTTTTTAAAAAAAGATGTCTGTCTGCAGATAGTTCCTTTGCCCAGTAATAGCTAACCTTGCAGTTAATCACTAAGCTACTAGTAGCAAGCCAGACATGTTTTCTCATGCCTGAAATGCTGGGCTGAGGCATAAGGATCATGAGGTCCAGACCAACCTGGGACTAGAAGACATAAAACAATAGAAAGCTTATGTTCCTGAAGGAAAATAGCAAGACATAACAATTTGAGATTATTAGGAGCTACAGCTGAGCTAGTGGGAGACTGATCAGAATCTTGCTATGTAGCCCAGGTTGACAACTTTCTAAGCACTGGCATCATCAATGCGTATCACCATCAGTGATTGTTTGCTTGTTTTGTGTTTGACACTGGGGATTGTTTACTTGTTTTGTTTTTGAGAGTGGGTCTTACTGTAGTCCAGACTAGGTTGGAACTTGAGAGTGTCTCTGCCTGACACATGCTGGGATTAGGGCCTAACCTAACAAATCAGACAGAATTAGTCAGGTTTTGCTTTGTTTAAAACAACTAAAGCAAGCGAAGCAGGGGAGCTTATATATCCTTGGGTTATTGTGCCAGGCTCAGCTCTTGAAAGTATAGACAGGGTTCCTTCAGTTAAGGAAGTTAAGTTAGTTAAGCCAGCTGGGATTCCTTGAGAGGCAATACCTCTTACTAAAAGTGATGAATATTCTGTGTGATAAATGTCTGCTCATTTAAAGTATGTCTCAAATCAAAGCTTCAGTGGAGAGGCATGATAAAGACTTTCTCAGACATTACAGTTAGGTGTCCAAATTGAGGCTCAGGAAAGCTATTGTTTGTAACTTGATTGTGCAGTATCTTACAGCAGACTTAATTGAGTTTGTGGTTGACAACATTGTATTGCAGTGTCCAAACGTAGGACACACTGGTGCAGAAAGTCTGTATTTTCATAGTCTTGTTTTTTTCTTGCAAGTAAATAACAATGACAAAACCAGATAGAAAAGAACACAAAAGGACAAGGAAAAACAACTTCTTTAAAAGAAAACAACAAGAACTTGTAAAAATGAAGGACATATGAAATCAGTGAAATTATTTTTTAAAATTTCTAGATAAATACCTCCAGGATATAAGGAAATAAAAGTCCTTAGTAACTGGTTCACATGGGTTTGCATCATTTTGCCAAGATGCATCAACCAAGAAGTCTGTCTTGACCTTTTCTAGGAGAGTCCTTAAGAAATTAAATGAAAGTTTTATGCTCTCCTATAGCTTTATCCTTGTGAAAAAATGGAACTACCAGAATGGTCTATACATTGTACATGTGGCATGATCATCATGGTGGGTTGAGTTGCGACTTTTTGAAAGGGTTTTGTGGGTAGCTGTTTATGTCTCATGAAAACATGGGTGTCTGGAGAAACAGCTTGCGAGAATGAAAAGAGCCCTGCACAGCACGGACTAGACTGTGTTCTAATGCATAGCGCAAGGAGCACAGCCTTCGACTGGGCGCGTGCATCTGCACAGTGCGACAGCCATCAGGTCCTGGGGAAGCACATCTGCACAGAGAGAGCTGCAGCCGGCATCTGGCACTGTCAGTGTTTGGTTCTTTGTTTAGATTTCTGCTGTATCTTCCATCAGGCTTAACCTGAATCCCTCTTATGATGTTCTTCTCTGATGAAGACCAAACCTGTGTTTGTTTCTCTGTAGGTATTTGTAGCAATTTTGTTTGTCACCACCACCAAAACTGGAAAAAACTCGGGTCATTTGGGCAGTACAGTTTCAAGAGCTCCAACTCATGCATAAAACTAACACAGGAGCCCTCTTTCAGTCAGGAAAATATGTAAATATATAACAAATTATAAGGAAAACTAAAAGTCCATACATTAGATTATATTATGAAAAGATACTATAGAAATGTGGTCTCAAAGGAGATAAAAATGGTAATTTTTAAGTATTTCAGCTTAGAGAAATTGTAGTGATGGTGAAATCTTTTGTTCTTTGAGTTGTATGTATTGTAGCTAAGGCTGGCTGAACTTGATCCTTCTGCCTCTATCTCCATAATTCTGAGGTACAGGTGTGAGCCACTATGTCTAGTTTAAATGAAATCTTCTAAAGAAACATGTAAACCAGAAAGAAAGGGATCTTGGAAGTAACATAGCTACACCATACAAGAATAACAAGTGAGGGCTTATAGAACTCAGGGAAATTTTGAGACAAGGAGGCATTTTTAGTGCCACATTAGAAGATGATAAATATGCACCACAGATGGTACAATAAGAGAAAAAGAAATAAGAACTCAAAAGAGGGCAAAAGCTGGCCTTTCATCCCAGAGCCGGGGAGGCAGAGGCAGGTGGATCCTTAGTGAGTTCCAAGCAAGTCAGGGACTACATTCTTTTAAGGAAAAAAAAAAAAGACAGGATAGGCAGCCAAATAAAGGATTTCTCTCATGTAAACTGAAGTCAGTGGTGGCTGTATAACATTGTATACTCAGTGCCAGTAGATTGAAAGTGGTTTGAATGGTAAACTTTGTGCTCATGATTTCGAGATGAAACCTGTAAAGCAAAGCGATGAACTACAATAACTGTCAGAGCCACAGTTCCTGAACATTTAACACTAAAGGCTGGCTGTGTTAAAAGGCACCCCAAAATCTGGAACTCAGCCCAGAACACTTAACACTGAGATGTAGTCATGTAAAATGGTTGGATTTTAAAACTGAACCTTTTTTCAGTTTTGGAAAAAAAAAAATGTGACTTGGGGAAAATGTCAGGAAATCTGTTTTAGAGGAAATAAAAGTTGGGGCTGGAGAGATGGCTCAGAGGTTAAGAGCACTGACTTTCCTTCCAGAGGTCCTGAGTTCAATTCCCAGCAACCACATGGTGGCTTACAACCATCTGTAATGAGATCTGGTGCCCTCTTCTGGCGTGTAGGCACACATGCAGCCAGAACACTGTATTCATAATAAATAAATTTAAAAAAAAAGTTCTGAACGTACCTGAGCTGAATATGATTAGCCATGTCTTAGGAAGATGAATTCAAGTTATTCTGATTGATGAGGTCTTTTCTGGGAGGAATTACGTGAAGTTTATAGACACAGAAAGTCATAAATTATTTTATTCTCTGCTAATTCATTACAAATACAATGTAACGTGGTTAGATCATATCCATTCCCACTGCCTTCTCCAACTCATGCCAGACTCCATCCCCCTTCCAACATTGTAGGTCTTTTTGTCCCCCTTTTCCCCACCAAGTCCTTTAACTACTGCTCATATACGTATGGGTATAGGTTACCATCCACTGGTGTATGGGCAGATTGCCCTGGGCTGTACCCCTGAAGAAGACTTCCTCTTCCTTTCCCAGCGTCTGTCTACTGTCCTGATGAACCCCTCCCCTTTTGATGCTGGATTGCTGATCGGCTGGAACTTGTACATATCTCATGCCCACAGCCACAGCTGCTCTGAGTTCATGAGTGCAGTGGCGTCACCATGTCCCGAAGACAGCACTTCATAGCAGTCACCAGACCGCCAACCCTTCCTGAGTGTTCCCTGCCTCGTGTGGTGCAGAGGTCCCATTTAGGCCTGAGCACAATCATTTATTCTCTGCACTTGAGCACTTGCCAGTCTTTGTACTAACTTCTGTCCACCACGTAAAGAAGCAAGAAGGGGTGAGAATTGCACTGGTCTATGGGTATAAAGATAAGTATGTAGAAGGCAGTTTGATGCCATGTTCCTTGAGCGAAATAATAGTGGTAGGACTTATGACCTCCCCCGCCATGGGTTCTTGCTTAGTTTTAAAGTACCAGACATGAATTTCCTGCTGTGAAGTGGGTCTGAGGTCCAAGTAGAAAGTTGTTGGTTAACTCTATAACATTTGTGCCACTATCGCACCAAATGGACCCACCTCCCAGGCCAGATGTTTATAGTTCACAGGTTCCACAAGTGGGTAAGGCTTGATGCCTTTCCCCCCTCGGCAGCCTCCATGGCACCTTCTAGCACGTGTAATCTAGCCACCAGGAAAGAAGCTTGTAAGCTTGGGGGTGATTGCCTGATGAACCAGCTGTCATCAGGTAAGTGGCACTTCTAGGGCTGGGGAGATAGCTGAATTGGAAGTGCTTGCCTTGCAAGCAAGCACCAAGATAGGAATTCAGTACCCAGAACACAAGTAAAAAAAGCTGGATTTGGTGACTCAGACTTGTAATCCCACTGCTATGGAGGCAGATATGGTAGGTTCCTGGGGGCCTCCTTGCCAACAACCTAGCCTACCTGTTGAGCTCCAGCCACTAAGAGACCCTATCTCAAAAACAAGATGCATGCCTGGTACCTGAGGAACAAGATTTGAGGTTGTCCTTTAACCTCTGTGTATATACTATAGTACGCTAGCACTCATGCATACTAATTGGAGCTTCCAGGATTCACTCTCCTCCCTGAGAGTGAAAAGATGTTTGAATTTAGTCCCTAGTGGCAATTATTTAATCAGCTCATGCCTACAAAGCTGAGCCCCCATAGAACCAACCCCTAAGTGATGGTGTTCCTGGATAGTGCGTGGATGCGCTAGGGTGGTGGTGAGGCTTGGCAGGGAATGGAAGCTCCACCCCTCACCTTTACCCCTTGTCCTGTATATCCTTTCTGTTTGGCTGTCTTAAGTCAGAGACTTTATAATATATTGGTGGTAGTGTTACTGGAATTTTCTGCCATAAAACTTAGCTCTGGGTCTTAAGACTTGCCCTGACTCCACATTAAGAGAAAAAAAGATGTACTTTTATGGGAATGTGAGTTCATTTCCAGTTTTGGTCAAGCCTGATGAAATAGAAATTCTCAGTTTGCCTTGTCCATAGCAGTGCCATAAGGCATAGGAGAAAGGAGACAGAAACGGGAGGAATCTGTAGATTTGGTTATGGGTTGTGGTTATTTTTCCTGAGGCTAGTACTCTTGGGGTGCACTGTTTTGTTTTGTGGTTTTTTTTTTTTGCCTTCATATGTTATTTCCTACATGGGCCACATTACAGTACAAAGACTCCTTTTGAGTTTGGTAAGTTCTAGCAAATTATTGGCCCTTAGTGGGTGTGTTATGCAAATCTCTAATTCATAACTGGTCGCTCAGAAGTGTGGGTAACAACTAGGTTCTGTTACTGCTGTTGAAAGTAAGTGACAGTCCTGTGCAGTCTGTTAAATGGGCAGTCTCATAACTGAAGCCTAGGATACCCAGTGATGTGGGGAGACTTGGACAATTGCCAATGTGGGGAGCAATCCCTGTCGTTGGTGTCCCACATGCGAAGGTTTAGATGTGCTTCAGGTTGTTACATAAAGGAAGTGCAGTGTAAGTGTGAACAGTAGAGGACAGAGTAACAATAATATAAATAGTGATTAATAATAGAATAGAGAGGGTTAGGGTGTACTAAATAAATGTAAATGTTTCAAATCTTACTAAAAGATGAAGGGAGGGGCTTGAGGTGTGGTTCATGATCGAGCACTTCCCAAGCATGTTGTAAAGCTCAAGTTCAAGTCCTAACAGTGCCCACAACCCCCTATGAAGAATAAGGCAGAAGGTAGACTGGAAAGTATTTATATGAAAGGGATTGTATAAGTTCAATTTACAGTAAAGAATATTGAAAATGTCTACTTACTCAAGGACATGAACAGATGTCATAAAGAAAACTACAAAAGATGTAAAAAATAAAAGGGTAGGAAGCTGGCTCAGCAGGCAGAAATGCTTACCATGCAGGATAGAAGATCCAAGGAAATACCGAGATATGAAACCTGTTGGACAAAAGGGCCTAAAAGTATGCCCAAGAGGCAGTCTCAAAAATGTACTGATTATAGGGAAAGAGGGGAACCCTGAAGGAAGGAGCATGGAGCCTCCAGGTAGTAAAGATGGTCAACAAGAAGAAGTAGCCGAAGTCAAGGATCTGTTGAAGCTAGATAAGCCTGCCTCCTATCCAAAAAAAGAGTCTTGAAAATAAGCAAAAGAAAACAAACACACAAAACCAGTTAATTAAGTACCATTGAACTAAGAACAGTGAGCCATTCACATCCCTCCTTCCTGTCTATATGTGCTGTCATCTGGTTTAGGAAAAAGAAAACACTTCAGAAATGAACAGAAGATGGCAGACAACATTCATGTAAAATCTCTTGAGTAGAAAATGAACAGGGAGTCAAAACATTCCAGATGCTAATAAAGCTGCTTAGCAAAGGAAATTACAGTGCTGTACTCCTTCCTGCATGAGAAGTATTTACAGACATACAAATCCAAACTCATACCCCAAAAGAGCAAAAACAAAAAGGATGTGAAGATGAATTTTTTGAACTAAGAAAATATATCTTTTAAAATGAAACTAAACTCTGAGGTTCGTCAGGGGAAAAGATCACACTAAGGCACACTGAACACGTCATGAAGACAGCCAAAAGAAACGAGGATAGGACTAGAAAGATACACAGGTGTGTGTATACACAGCAAAGAAACAGAGACAGATGTGTATTATGCTAAGGATTGAGCCCAGGGCCTTATATTTTAAGATGTGTTCTCCTTCAGTCACATCATGAATATCTAGGAGTTGATTAAGATACAAGATGGATGATTTAAGTTCCTGAGAAGGAAAACAGTAGTAGGGCTGATATGTAAACTTTTGTCCATGGAAGCCTCCTTTAAATAGAGAAGACTCAAGTGTTCATACTAAAAGGCCCCTCAGACTAGAGGTGTCATTGGTACAGCGGTGACCTAGCATGACCAACACTGTGTAGGCAATGCCGCCCCTCCCCCCATTTTAAAAGAGAACCTATGTGTTAGGAACATAACGTTGACCCATAGTGATCAGCTTCAAGTTGTAGATTAGTGAAACTTTCAAGACAGTGAAGAAAATTGCCCTTGGGTTTCCAGCAAGAAAAGAGGCTAGCAACAGACTTCTCGATAGCAACACTGAGCAAAACAGCTGTGGTACAACCTGGCTAAAGTGTGAAAGCATAAGCTAAGGGTTTTATAACCATGACTCACTGCTGGGGAAATCAGGATAAATCCCAATGTGTTGAAAAAAAAGAATTTACATCATGAAAAATGCAAGCAAAGACAAATGACAAAATGAGGTAAATGTTTGAAGCCAGTGTAAATTAAAACCAGTTTCTGAAAATCTAGGCAAATCATGGGCCGAAGATTTGAAGAGACCTCACAGGAAGAGAAGTCATAGGATAGCTGGATAAAAGAGGTCCCAGCTTCAGTCACAAAGAAGTTCAAATTAAAGCTGTGCTGAAGAGCCAGGACTGTTGAGGGAGGGCTAGGGCGATGGCTTCATTGGTAATGTGCTTGCTCTAAAAGCCTTAGGACCTAGGTTTGGATCCCAGCCCACATAGAAGCCAGAAAGAGCAGCCTGTTTCTGCAGCTCCAACACTGGAAGGAGTGAGGGACCAGGGAGCGGGGGATGGTAGAGATATGGTTCTTGGGGTTAACTAGCCAGCCAGCCTAGCGGGTTGGTGAACTCAGAATCAGTGAGCATTCCTATCTCAAAACTTAAGGGATGGAATGATGGAGGAAGACACTAAAATGAACTTCTTGCCTACATGTACATGTGCCTACAAATGCTCATACACACACAATAAAAACTGCTCTAAGCATTTCTTAACCCAATCTAGGGCCAGCTGTGGAAAAATAGGCACATGCGTACATTGCTTGTAAATGTGGATACATTAACAAAGTGTCTGGGAAGGAATTCACATGCATATATCCTTTAGTACGGGCATTAAACTTTTAGCAGTCTCTTCTAAAAACACTAAGAAAATACACTCTCACAGTTCTGTACTGTTGGTCACTGAGCACTGCTGGTATGAGACAGGATGCCCTGGTCTACAGAACCAGTAAAATGAACATACGTTGCTTTAAAAGGTTCATTCAAGTGACTTACATGTTAGCAGGTGGGTCGTCCAATGATGGCTGTCTGTATGCTGGAGAGGCTAAGGACCCAATAGGTATTTGATCTATGGAGCTGGATGCTTCTGTCCCAATTTGGTGCTCAAGACCTTGAAGATTCTTGGAGGATCTCTGGACTTCGGTTTTGGAAGGCCAAAGAAGCAGGAGTCTGAGCTCTGAAACGTGGTGGCAATAGCAGCAGCAGCCGCAGCCATATTCACAAAGGACAGTCTGGCCTCAACACTCTTTTCTCTGGTCCCTGGATTTGGGCCAATTGTTGGAAGGTGCACTCATTCTGAGGGAGAGTTTTTCCCTCGCCTAGTCCTTTCTAGAAACCCTCACAGAACTGCCGTGAATCATGTCTCTTAATTGACTCAGTATCTCACCAAATTGACATTTAATATTAACCATCACACTTAATTAAAAAAGCAGAAACATTTCAAGTGCCCATTAATAGGAGATTGACTGGATATGCTGTAGTGTAGTGCAGCCAGACAATAGATAAAAGGACAGTTTCTAGGTCGGTGGTGCCCTTCCAAATTGCCCTCTTTCTCTGGAGAAACAATACATAGAATCCCCTAAAGACAGAAGAAGATGCCAACAATTAAAGAGAGTTTTCTCTTGAGATAACTTGCTTATATTTTGACCTCAGAATCATTACTATTTACACATTCAACCACAAAATTAGATAAAATGATAGAATGAAAGAAAAAAACCCTGAAAACTAAAAGAATTTTTACACTTTGGGAGCATCAACACACAATAAAAGGAACTTTCTAGTAGTTTTTGGGCATTTATTTGGACTATACAGTGGTGTGTGGTATGTTTGGCAAAGGGTTTGGGTATGTTACTTTTTAGAGAGGTATATACATTACTAGGTGTATTTTGTGTTGCTGAATATTGATAATCATTCAAAGCAAGTTCATCAAGTCTATGACTTAAGAAAATTTACACTGGAAAGGCATTTTGTACAGACTGAATTAAGTCAAAATTACTTAGAAGAGCACCAAACATAATAGTTGTCCCCCGAGTCAGATGTCTTCTCACGCGTTTGCAGCCTCAGCACTGGCGAGGTGGTGGCGGGCAAAGGGAGACCTTGTGGCCGTCGTGGGTTATAGATCAAGAACCTGCTGAGACAGAGGGAAGGGTGGGGGAGGGAGTTAGGGGGCAGAGAGGACATGACCAATTATCCTGCAGTTTTATGTTATGTTGGCATTTATTTTTTCATTTTTGTTGTGTCATTTGACCTATACATTGCGATCTAGGATTCTTTTTTATAAGTCCAGAGAGTTTTCAAGTAATTTGATTCAGTTTATACAAATATTAAGTGGAAGATTTGAGATTAAGCACAGGTCCATGAGGCTCTCAGGCCTAAATTACTTCTATTTATTATTATACATTATTGCAGGATAAACATCCACCTTGAAGAACAAAGAACATTGGGAGCTAAGGGTCAGTTTAAACCTGTGGTGGCTGCTTGGAAAATGAAGATGCGGACTCCAGATGGGTGGTTTATGTATTCTTCACGCAAGAGTAGTGTACTAAAGGAGAGAAGTGTAAGTTTTCCTAATTTCTGATAGGGGATTTTCTTAGAGAGGGTGAATATTGCTGCAATAAAACACCATGACCAACACAACATAGGGAATAGAGGGTTTATTTGGCTTCTATGGTTTATTCATCATTGAAAGAAGCTAGAAAAGCATCTCAAGCAAGGCAGGAACCTGGAGGCAGAACCTGATGCAGAAGCCATGGATAAGTGCTGCTCACTGGCTTGCTCTCATGGCTTGTTCAGCATGCTCTCTTATAGAACCAGGACCACCAGCGCAGGGATGGCCCCCATCCACAGTGGGCTCGGCCCTCCCCCATCAGTCACTAATTTAGAAAATGCCCCCTAGCCAGGTCTTATGGAGGCATTTTCTCAACTGAGGTTTTCTCCTTTCCACTGACCCTGTATGTCAAGTTGACCTAAAACTAGCTAGCACGGTGATGCATATACAACTGTATTGATGTAGAGATAAACATAACAGTGTCCCAAATAGCTGAGTAAAACGGTTTGAATTAAAGTATGGCGAAGTTGAAAAGAACAACACTTGGTTGTCATGTAGACTCATCATGTACTGTGTTTGCCACACAGGCCTGACAACCTGAGCTTGGTCACTGAAATCCACAAAAACATGGAGAGAACCAACTTCATAATTGTCCTTCATATACACACCCTGAACACAACCGCATGCACACACACACACACACACACACACACAAATATTAACATTGAAAAATAAAAGAACAGACTCTAGCATGTACAGTTTTAAAACCCAGATGTTCTTTGTGACGAGTCAAAAGTTGTGTGTGTGTGTGGGGGGGTTGTTTTGTTTTTGTTTCTTGTTTGTTTGTTTGGTTTTTGCTATGAAATAATAGAGCTAAAGTTTATCACACTGTGATAAGAGGAAAATAGTTTTACATCAGCCAGCGTTCTCCACATCCTTTTGTAGAAGACAAGAGAGCAGCTGAAATGTGTTATTGTTCAGGTGCTGGTCCCAGAGTTCCCCTCCCCACTCTGACCCTTCATATTCCCACTGGCTTCCTTGATGATAAAGCACTTTTTAAATTTAGCTACCTATTGGAGTAGTTGAGTAGGGATTTTTTTTGTTTTGTTTTGATTTGATTTCTCTGTATTTAATTATGCTAGAGAATGTAATTTGTAATTATCTGTAACTAAAAAGTATGGGAAACAGTATTAGGTTTGCTATAATCTTTTCTGTATGGTTTACAGAATTAACTCTGAGCGTTTTCTGGTTGTCAGAACTGTGCTGACCAGTGACTGGAAGCTGCAAGCATTGGAAGAGATTTGCGGAAGACACAAGCTTTCTGAGGTGAGAAAATAACAGCCCAAGATCTGGATTATCATTTCTCCTGACAATGTGCTAACTATATTGAACATTAAGAATTTAGCAAGAATAAATATACTATCCCAACCTGAAATTTTACAAAACCATTTTAGAAATAATAGAATTCCATTTGCTGTAGTGTGTAGTCAAGAGTTGGACCTCCACCCTCTACCAAACAAGCAAAATGCCCTTTAAAATAAATGGATGGGCATGTAAAAAAATAAAAAACCCTTGGAGGTAGAACCAAAACCCATGTATTTTATAGGGTAATCAGGTGCTGGAGTCACTGGATGCTTTGAGGATATCCTCAGAGCACCAACAGAAAGAGCGTTCTCTCACCAGCAAAGACTTTCCCAAGGGACGGCCTGAATTGAGTTTTCTTTCCTGATGTTGGGTTCAGGTGCTGGTGGAGATTACAGAGATCTGAGTTTCCCTCCTCAAGCTGGCCCTTTGTATTCCCACTGGCTTCCTTGATGATACGGCATTTTTAAAATTCAGCTACCTATTGGAGTAGTTGGGTAGGGGATTGGCACTGACAGTTAATGCAATAGTTAGTTTAACTTTGGTCTGTCACTGTCTCCTCCTCCATCCAGTTTCGGCTTGACTCACTTGGCTATTGCCTTTTCTTCACTCACAGTTACTTCCTTTACTCCACTTGGCCCTTTCCATTTCCCTTCTACTGTAACGCAAGAATGGCGTTTTCCTTCAACACTTTTCTGTTGGCATAAATCTTCTGTACATGGTGGCTGGGTCCTAGAGAAAAACATCTTGCGTCCTACAGTAAAGTAGGAAGATGGCCAGAGGCCATCTGCTGAGGCTTCAGGCCTACGTGTAGGTAAGAACCCTGCTAATAATCCCTGGCCATGAGCTTTGACTTTCTTGAACTTTAGAGCTTCGATTTGTAATATTTGCACAGTTCTAAAATTCTACAAATGGAGAAGTTTAATCAAAACTGGATATAGTTCTGTAATACTCTTAGATACTAGGTAGAAACAATCACAAATTCTCTGTGGATTGACATATGCGGCCATAAGATAATTATAGTTAAGACTCTAACACAGAATGTTAGAAGGAAATCACAGAGTGTAAGAGCGAAAAATCAAGGTACTATGATCAGGACTCAGCAGAAACAACAAAAAACTCTCATCTTTAAGATTTTACCTGTTAGAAATATCCAGTACATAAGTATTTTTATGTAGCACAAATTCTAATTGGTCTTCATAATAAAAACCTGGAATCAGATAGTAGGGGTGAAGCTGAAAGATGAGAGAAGCAGAGCAGCCGCCACTAGTTCTTACGTCTACGATATCCTCGGACCAAACGGGATATTCTGTTTCTACAGTCCTCAGACTGAATGCTGTGAGCTCCTTTCTCTCTCTGCCCAGCCATATCCCTTCCTGTTTCCACCTTCCTAGTGCTGGGATGTTACTCACAAGTACTCGGGTTAAAGGTTTGAGCCATCACTGCCAGGCTCTGATTCTCTTTTAGACTGGATCAATTTTGTGTAGCCCAGGGTGGCCTTGAACTCACAGAGACCTGTCTGCCTGTGCGGAGTGCTGGGCTTAAAGGTGTGTGCCACCACTGCCTGACCACTGTGGCTAACTAATGGCTAGCTCTGCACGCTGATCTTCAGGCAAGCTTTATTTGCTAAAGCTTTACCACTCAGTGAATCTGCTATGGCCTTGATCTTACACTTTCCAGCCTTCAGAACCAGGGTGGAAATATCTGTATTCATCCTAGCAGCTTAAGCAGATCAAGACAGATGCTGTCAGAACCAAAGAGTTTATTTTATTTTATGTATATTGGTGTTTTGTTTACTTGTATATCTGTGCACCACATGCATGCAATGCATGCAGGGACCAGAAGAGGGCTTAAGTTTCCCAAAAACTGGAATTGCAGAGGTTTATGAGCTGCCATGTGGGTGCTACAAATTGAAATGTGTCCTCTGGAAGAGCGGTCAGTGTTCTTAACCACTGAACCATCTCTCCTGCCTCAGAACAAATAGCTTTTGAAGTAGATAATAGCTTTGAGTAACTGATGTTTAGTTAGTGGGTTTTGCAGATCCACTTGAATGAAAGCATGAAGTCCCGGTTTTAAGGAAACTGTAGACTCATGTCCTTTGATGAGGTCGCCAATTAGGACTCAAAGGAAACTCAGGAGAATCTAATTAAAACCGAGGAAAGAGGATCATTATAGCACTGTCACCACAGTTATGAACAAACTAGAAAAGGTATGTTATGAACTGGGTGATGTGAATAAGCAAATTACCACCCACAGAGTTGAAGGTGTTGCCTAATTTATTCTTGCTCCTTACAGTAAAATGTGAGAGAAGTATGTAAAGAAAGGTCTACTGGGAGGGTGGTGAATGCCCATAACCCAGCACTCAGAAGGTAGAGGCAAAAAATTGTTGCAAGTTCAAGACCACCTTGGCCCATAGGATAGCCAGGACTACATTCGTTAGAATCAGACTCTAAAACAAGCAAAGGGATCAGTGAACATGAAGAATATCACTCAGTAGATGACATAAAACTTAAGAAGTAGCTGCTTTCATGGTTGGAAACGTAGCTTAGTAGTAGAGTGCTTTCCCAGCATGCCTGTTTCTGGGTTCCATGTCCAACAGCGGTGTGGTAGGAAGAAGCTGGTTCCAGTCCAAGGTGCTGCCAGGAAAATACGTTCCGAGGATGTGCTGAGAGTTCTGCCATAAAACCCTTTGTTGGTAAGAAAGGTGCTGCCCCAGAGGACTTTCCAGTCAGGTGTATTTTCAGATCCCCTTGAGTTTCTTTCAAGCCCTACTGCCTTAATGGCTAATAGTGTTACTGGCGAATTCATGAAGTAAATAATAGGACTTCTAAGAATCTCAGGGGATGATCCTCATCTCTGCTATTTCATCAGAATGTCAGGATTAGTGCTGGAGAAAAAGTGAGACTCATAAGAGACCTGTAAAGTTTTAAGAAAACTGTTTTGAAGATTCATGCCACCTTGAACTTAAGGGCTGCACAGAGTACAAAATGCAAAGATACCTCCTCTCCCAGACTTATATATGTAGGAAGAGCCAGTAAGGTGGTTCAACATGTACTAACATTCATGGAAAAGAATGACTCAAAGAGTTGAGTCATGAAGATGGTGACCTTATCTATGAGGAACTATTTCTGGTAGAATCTTAACAAGGAGCTTACAGCTGTTACCTGATGTGGGATTCCCCTCTGTATGCTGTTTTATTGCCATTGGTTAATGAATAAAACTGCTTCGGCCTATAGCCGGGAAGAATATAGCCAAGCAAGAGCATAGATGTGTGTGTGTGTGTGTTGTGTCTGTGTGTCTGTGTGTATACACATATATATGGAGAATATATATATATATATATATATATATATATATATATATGGAGAGAGAGACAGAAAGAGAGAGAGAGAGAGAGAGAGAGAGAGAGAGAGAGTAGGTGAAGTCAGAGAGATGCCATGTAGCTGCTGAAGAAGAAGGACATGCTGGAACCTTACAAACCTCCTCATATGTACTTTCCATTTCTCCTTTTTCAAACTTAGAATTGAACCTAGGGCCTCAAACTTGCTAAGTACATGCTCTACCACTGAGCTGTATCCCTGGCCCTCTCCCATTTTTTGAATAGAATTATATATAGGGTTACCTGTATCTAACCAAAAACAAATCTTTTAAGCTAATTAACCGGTTTCTTTAGCTCAGGCACAATAAAAACACCCATACACATAAATAAAAAATAAATACTATTTTTTCTTAAAAGCCAAACATTAAGTACTTTGACTTTGTGAGCCACTTGGTTATCATTGCAGTTACCAAACTTTATAGCATAAAAGTAACTATAGACAATGAATGAAGAACTATGACCAGATTTGGCCCAAATTTGGTTTGCCAAGTGCTATTGTCATAGGTCATAGCATGACAGAAAGCATCCTAGGGAATGCTTGTGGAAACGCAGGCCAGGAACAGCCTGATAACTGGATCCGAGTTAAAGGCAGAGATACTGATGATATTTTAGGCTTTTTGCAAATTGACAAGTGAATTCAGCATGAAACATCACATTACCAAGGGTCGGGGGTATAATAGCCAGCCTTTTAACATAATCCTCAATGTCCTTGCCTGATGGTATGTTTACCTTTAACACTTCCCATACCAACACACAGTGGGCCAGAGTTGGTATATACGTTGGATAGAATGACAGAAATGATAGCAGCACCCTGAGATTGTTATGAGGGATGCAGGTTCTTCTTCTTTTCCCACAGAGAAGACTTTCTCTAGGGGAGGTTCCATGCCCTTCTGTAAGCAGCTCTGGGAGGGAGGAGTAGGGCAGGTCTTTAGGCTGATTGAGGAGCCCTAGTAGAAGGTCTCCAAATTAAAGATGGGACTTCCCAGATACTTGTGGTCCCCTGGGACCTCAGAAGATGCTTTGAGGCAGAAGACTTTACAGAGCCCCTTTCAAATTCCTGATGGCTCCAAAGCTGAGTGGCACAGTACGCACTTCTTGTTTAAACCACTAAGTTTTGGGTAGTTTATCATGTAGCAATAAAGAACTAATACACCGTTCTATTGCCAGGTGAATTACTTAGAGTCCTTTACATCCCTCTTTTTATTCTTTTCATGTGTGCATAGTGTACATGTATAGATGTGCAGGTTCACTTATATCATAGTGTACATGTATAGATGTGCAGCTTCACTTATATCATGGTGTACATGTATACATGTGCAGCTTCACTTATATCATAGTGTACATGTATAGATGTGCAGGTTCACTTATATCATAGTGTACATGTATAGATGTGCAGCTTCACTTATATCATAGTGTACATGTATAGATGTGCAGCTTCACTTATATCATAGTGTACATGTATAGATGTGCAGCTTCACTTATACCTGGGGTGTGCAAGTGCATGCAGCAAGTGGATAAAGGTTTGAGGTAGGTATCAAGAATCTTCCTCAGTTGATCTTCTATGTGTTTTGTTGAGGCATTGTCTCAGTCAAACTCAGAGCTTACGAATAAGCTAGTCTAACTAGCCAGCTTGCTGCATGGATCCTGTCTCCCTGGTGAGGCTGGAGTTATAGGTGCGAAGCTCACCCAGCATTTATGTGTGTTCTGTGGGTTCATTGAAGAGTTCTTCTGGTTAGCATGGCAACCAGACAAAGGTGATAGAAAAAATGCTTTTGTATTTCTTTTTATAACTATAACTAATTTATTACTTCATAATTTACTAGTTCTTAGGCTAGTTACTTACTGTTTCTGTTGCTGTGAAGAGACTACAGTAACTCTTAAGCTAAAACATTTAATTTGGATGCTTACATTTTCAGAGGTTTAGTTTGTTATCATGGTGTGGCATAGTGGAGTGCAGGCAGACATGGTGCTGAAGAGGGACCTGAGATTTCTACATCTTGATTTGCAGGCAACAGGAAGTGGTCTGAACCACTAGACATGACTTGAGAATATATGAGACCTCAAAGCCTGCCTCCACCGGAACACATTTCCTCCAACAAAGCCACACCTACTCCTACAAAGCCACACCTACTCCTACAAAGCCACACCTACTCCTACAAAGCCACACCTCCTAGTAGTGCCACTCCCTATTTTTGTTCAAACTGCCACATAGGCTTTTGAGATTTTTCAAGATGTTCTTAATTAAAGTTAGCATTGCTGGGGTTGGAGAGATGGCTCTGCAGTTAAGAGCACTGGCTTGCTAGTCCAGAGGATCTGGATTTGATTCTTAGCATCCACGTGGTGGATTACAACTCTAGTTCCAGGGTATTTGAAGCCCTCTTTTGGCGTTCTCAGGCACTAGGTGCATGGAGGTACACAGAAATATATGCAGGCAAAGCACCCATACACATAAAATAATAAAAATAAAACAAAGACTGCATTTTTAAAAATAGCATTGCTTTGAGAGTCTTCCATAGATAATACTTCCCCCTCTTACGTTTAATCCTGTGTTTTTATGTAAATAGGGGTTGGATATCTTCACTACTATTTGAGTTATCGCCATGTTACTTTCCGTAAAGCTGTAGCTGAAGGGTGTATCATTTTTTGTGTCCTCTTTCCCTGTATTTTGCTTTCTTCACTTTCATTTATCCATGGTCACCTGTGGTTCAAAGGTAATAGGTAGGAAATCCTGAAATAAGTCACTCAAAAGTGTAAATTGTATAGTGTGATGAGACCTCTTGCTGTCACTGTGTCCGGTCTCGGTGTCCACACTTCATCACAGTCATTGTACTCAGTAGGCTTTCCTTTGTTCAGTAATGGCCTAAGGGGACAGGAGAGAATATGCTGCCAGTAGCTTTAAAATCTAATGTTATACTTATCCATTTTGTCATGTTATTGTTAATCTCTTAATCTATAAACTTTACCACAAATATGTACATATAGGAGAAAATCAAAATAAACAGGGTTCACTGTTATCTAAACACTCAGATTTCCTCTAGGTATCTTGGAAATTATTCTCTCCTTATATAGTGGGGAACTGTTGTAAATTTGCCTGCTCTTGGAATTACCAAATCATTTAGCTACTGTGCCTACAACACATTTTTCTGTTTCTTTGTTCATTTGTTGTATTCCTACTTATAAATTATTCTCTTGATAAAGCATAATTGAATTTTTATATTCATATTTATATATATAAGCATATGCATGTGTAGCTTGTACACATGCATCTATTTTCATAGGGAGTATTTGGGGTAATGGGATATAGTCTTATAATTCATCCTGTCTTTTTGCTTTATTAATTGTACAGAAAATTCGATGTTTTTAAATATCTGAGCTTGTTATTTTTCTTTAAGGTCACAATTTCTTTCAGGGTAGTTTGTTTTATTTTAGCCATTTCTGGAATTTTCTTTTTTATTGTTTCATTTAGTAAGTGTAGAAAATTATGGGTGTCTTTATGATATTTTTATATATATATCTCAGTCCCACTTGTCAATTCTGGCTATTGTTTCCTGACCCACTGGAGTTTCTTCAGAAAGTTCTTACTTATGTCTATATCTTTTTTAAAAAATTTATATTGTTTTATGGTATCTTATTTTATGGTTTTTATGGTATTTAAATGGTTTTATAGGTATCTTTATTGTAATTTAGGAAAAAGCAGCACGTGAGAGAAAGACACTATATAACAGAGTTCACATGGAGGGGTTTTTATTAAGGGAAAAGGAGTGGGAAACGCCTTCTGGTTACAGGAGCAGCAGAAAAGGAGAGAGATGAGAGGTAGGCAGGGCCCTTTTGAAAGGGAACACAGTGAATGAGCACAGGAGGTGCTCTTAGTGGCTACGGCTGAGGACATAGCCTGTTAGGACCCCAAGGGCAGGCCTACATGTATGTCCGTGCACTGAGTGTATAGTTGGTGCCTGCAGAGGCCAGAAGAGGGCATTAGATTCCCTGGAACTGACGTTATGGACAGTTGTGAACTGCCTGTCATGTCGATGCTGAACCTGAGTCTCTGCAAGAGCAGCCAGTGCCCTGCTGTTCATCTGTTTCTCTCTGAAGTTCCATGCTGTGCTCTACTGGGAGACCTTTTACCCGTTGTGTTCAGGATTTCTCTATGTATCTTCTGCAGTGCCAACTTGCTGGTTATGAATGGATTTAGTTTGTGTGTGTCTTGAAATGTTTCTTTTCTCTCACTTGATGTTTAATGTAATTTTGCTAACTATAACAATGTTCATTGACATCATTTCAGATTTGTAACACATTATTCCATGCTTTACCGTCTTTTCCAGTTTTTCTTTAGAGGTCTGTAGTGTTTTATTTTGTAAATAAGTTGCCATTTTTCTTACAGCATTTAATGCTGGTATTTTAAGGGTCACATTAGAAGGATATATTGTTTACATAGCTTCCTAGTGATTTGCCAGTATCTACCCTTTTGTTCTAATCAGAGTAAAACATTGTGGCTCATAGATATTGTTTAGCTGTATAAATACAATTTTTTTGTTTCCTTTAGAAAAACACCATCAGCTGCTACTTCCCAGCAGTAAAAGGGTGTACTTTGGTTTTTGAAAAATCAGTGCAAATTGAAGGATTTCTCCCATTATCTGAAGGAGAACTTGCCTGTCGGTGCCCTTGTTACTGGTAGTTTAAATGGCTTCTTTAAGTTTTGGAGTTACAGACTTGGGGCAGACACAAACCACCCTAGAGAGCTGTTAGGTTTTTGGTTTTTATTTTGTTTTGTTTTTTAATGAAACAGGATCTTATTGGGCAGTCTGACTGGCCTGGAACTCTAAATGTAGACCAGACTGGGCTTGAACTCACACAAATCTGCCTGCTTTTGCCTCCCAAGTGCTAGGAATAAGGATGCACGAAGCACACCTAGTGTCCTTTTGGAGAGTTTTCAAAGCACACTAACATTCATTGTCAAAATTATGAGCTCACAGCTGGGCAGTGGTGACCCACACCTTTAATCCCAGCACTCAAGAGGCAGTGGCAAGTGGATCTCTGAGTTCAAGGCCAGCCTGGTCTACAGAGCAAGTCCCACCAGCACAACCAAGGCTATACAGAAAAACTCTGTCTTGAAAAAAACAAAAACAAAATTAAGAGCAATTAGAGACAGGCAGTCTACCATCTTTGCTCAGAACATGCACGATTAGGGATTTATGGCCCTAGTGCTGGCCAGTGAGTCAGTGAGTATTTCCCACCAGCAGTTGTACCTGTGTACCCTGTGGGGCGGTGATGATCACAGCCTTCAGATTCTTTTTTTTTTTTTTTGAAGATTAATAAGTAAAGTCTTATTTTAATTGATTTAAAAATAGATATATCCCAAGGAAAGTACAAACTAATTAACAACTGGAAAGCCAGCATTCCAAAAGATACTTAAAAAGAATCCTACATAGAGAGAAAGAAGAACAATAACAAATATATATTTAAAAGTTATGGCAAATATCTTTCAATAAATATGCTAAATGCTACTGGCCTAAAATGTCCAATTAAAAAGGCAGACAAGTAGGCGGAACATCTTCAACAAATATATTTTTTTTTTCCATACATTGTTTTGTTTTATTTTTTCCATTCAAGAACATAATTAAAGATAAAAAAAAAATTTTTTCCTTTCTTCCCCTTCTCCCGGTCCCCTCCCACTACCCCCCACCCCTCCTCCCTCCCCCTTCTTCCTTGAAAGAGGGCATGGTGCCCTGCCCTGTTGGAAGTCCAAGGCCCACCCCCATCCC